>CM044956.1:617959-682959 GCA_024516035.1 Bactericera cockerelli | reverse complement strand
TATGTTTAATTTCTTATGAGTTACGCTGCTTTGTACGTTGTTATTGAGCAGAGTACTTATGCATCTTACATTATATACAGTGTGCACAAGAAAGTACTAGTTGTATAATTGAAATACTAGACCATATACATAGGTATTTAGATTATAGATTACCAAATTTGATTCAATAAATTTTGCAGCAACATTTGCACTTGCCTCACCTCTTTGTCTGTGTTTCACTGGGAAAGTCAGGAAAGTGGCATGTGGGCGTTAATCGGGGGGGCAGCCCGAAAGGCAGACGACAGCGTTATCTTTTATTTTGCGGCACACTTAGTGTGTCGAAACAAAGCCAACTCTGCATCTTGTTTGCCTAAGTGTCAAATGTTTGCTCGTCGTCTGTCCTTCGAAATGCCCCCATAAGGGGGAGGAAAAGTTTTTTACAACTGTTGTTGTGGTCTGCTGCTGCCTGGTTGGGTCAGGCGTCTCCTTGCTGTGAGGATCCGCCTTGTGCCTGCGCCTTGAGTCTGTTGGTTTGTGTTATGCCTTGATCTTGTACTCTCTATTTCTAGTCTGTGTGTGTCTGCCTTTTTTCTCTGCACGATTTCTGTGATGAGGTTGCTAACACAGTCCCACTGTTTCTTGTCTTTTAGCATTTCCTTGATGATAGTTGCTTCTGTTAGTATGCCTCCTATAGTTTCCCAGCATTTGTCTCTTAGGGCTTGCCATCTTGTACATTGGAAAAAGGTGTGAAGTGGCGTATCTACTTGTTGACAGTATATACAAGAGTCATCCTCTTTGATTTTAAATCTTTTTAGATATGCTGCAAAGTTGCCATGTCCTGTGAGTAGTTGTGACAGTTCGAAAGTGACTTCTCCGTGCTTTCTGTTCGTCCATGGTTTTATATCTTTGATAAGTGTTTTGGTCCACTGACCTTTGGTAGTTTCTGCGTCCCATTTATGTTGCCATTGGTTTTCCAATTCACATCTTATATCTTCTTTTGACTGGGCAAGGTTTGTGTTTGTTTTTTTACATCTGTAAAGTCTGTCTCTTTCTTGGGCCATAAGCTCAACCGGTAGGGTGCTTGAAATTACCTGCAGTGCAGTTTTTTTATTATTGTGACCATAATTCTAGAGTAAATATGTGAGGAGAGAGAATACTAGCCTCATAAATATTATTAATGATTTTTAATTAGGTTCATAATAGACATACAATACATATACGAGTATTATGAGATTATATTATTTATTATACTTATGTACAGGGTGGCGCAGCTATGCCTCGTGAATTTGAAACAGTCGTCAAATCGTCAATGTTGAGGGTATCGGGTTGAAATAAATTTTAAAATGTTCAGTAAGAAAGGGATTTTATTTTAAAAAAAATCAATTATGAAAAATGATGTCCATCAAATGCCTTCCTTCTTGGGCGATGCACTCGTGGAGTCGGTCCTTCACATTTCACATTGCTCGCTCCAGCATATCGGTTGGAATTGCTCGAATTTCAGTCTCAATGGAAGCCTTTAACTCCTGAAGGGTGCGAGGTTTATTGGTGTACACGTTCCCTTTCAAATAACCCCATAAAAAGAAGTCACAAACCGTGAGGTCCGGCGAGCGGGGGGGCCAATCCATATGCAGATTCGTTATTTCGCAAAAATTGCTCTACAGCGAAAACACGATGCTCCACATACCATGTCGGCATTGTTACTGAAAGTCCCCATCCTACCCTTCAAGAGGGGTTGGTCGTCGACCCCGTCATCCCCTCCTTTCGGCCGTACTACCCGTTTCAAAAACACGAGAACCTGCGGCGCCACCCTGTATATTAATAGGATAAATGTAATCTCATACATCTTTCATCTTTGTGGCTGTCTCTCTTGCAACCTTGGGCAGAGAAAACGATGAGATTAATTTGTAAACAGAGTTGGCAACGAACAAGATACTGGGGAAAGAGGCTCTCTCATATTTACTACAAAAATTGTCACTTGTGATCCAGAGAGGAAATTTATTAGGATACTGATTTAATTATATAAAAACAAACAAATAATAATAAGAATATTAGTAATATAATCGATATGGAATTTTCTTAGTTTGATGGGATCCGTCATAATGTGCCTCATTTACCTGAGTCCCATGTTGCCAGGCATCTTCTTTCCGGGGTAAACCCTGGCCTTGCCCGCGCCCCCGTGGATGGCGCCCCCTCTCCTGTGGGACTTGGTCACCCCATGGGTGGCGGGCAACCCCTTGAAGCCCCACCTCTTCATCACGCCCTGGAACCCGCGGTTAACTCTGAAACGGGAAACATTGGATGGTTCAATGAACGTATTCTGTGTTACAAACTACACAATACAATCTTTTAATGATAATGTACATGACTCTGAGGACTAGGTGGTATAAAATGCTTTGAGCATTAACCTCGCCTGGTTAATGCTTACCTTTAAAAAAAGTGTATTACTATTAATATTACATGAAGTGAAAAATAAAAGTGTGAAAGAATGAGAGTGATTTAAAAAAAAAAGTATATTGAAACAAAACATTGCAATCCAAGCTACCATCTCACTCGAGGAAAAAAACTTTTTTTTCTGCTGTTTTTTTGAATATCTCTTTTTCCAAATAATTTTCAATTTAATTTTAATATAAAAGAAATATTTCAAGTATTATCGTTTCTTAGTGTTGAAGGACAGAAGACAGTAAAATATTATTATAAATTAGGTACATATTTTAGGTACATAATATAATATGTAGATAAAAACTTGAAAACATTGACTGACAGATTCCCGTACTATATCTGTAGAATGGTAAAACCTACAAAGCTGATATTTTGCTTAAAGTTTTTCTTATTCTTTACTGCGACAACATGCAGGGTTCTAGTGAGAACTCACGTGAGGCCCCTGACATCAAGGAACTCGCGAGGTCGGTAGTGGGCGGCAGACAGGGGCGTGCCTGCGGGCAGAACAGCATCAGGTGTTATCAGGAACCGACTCAGCCTCTTCTTGGGGGGCACTCCTGAGTTCCTGAACAGGCCGCAGTACTCCTTGGTGTACTGGCAATAAGAAACATGCATTCATTCAGCTACCATACTAAACTTAATCACGAGTACTCAAACTCGCCCTACTAAAGGTTTGTCAAGCTTGGGACTCAAACCATTGAAATCCAGATTACAAGTCTGCCGTCTTATCGATTCAGCTACTGGGGTAATCCAAGGCATAACCATCACTGAGTAGTTCCTCACCTCACAATAAATGGCCCTACATACATAGAGTGGTTCTGTGGGTTTAGTTCATAAGCAACAAGTACTAAAAATACCATGACCACTCAATGCATGATTTTTTCCTTATATGTTTGATAATTTGACCACAAAGTAATGTTAGCAAAAGAACTGCTAGATATGGGACTATTCAGTCTTTATGTTGCAGCAGTGTCAATTATTATACTTACTAGGGAAGCGCCCACCAGCAGACACCCGTAGCTTCATGTGATAATTATTACTCACCAGGGAAGGGTCTCAGCGCCCACCAGCAGACACCCGTAGCATCATGTAATAATTATTACTCACCAGGGAAGGGTCGCCGCTCTCAGCGCCCACCAGCAGACACCCGTAGCATCATGTGATAATTATTACTCACCAGGGAAGGGTCTCAGCGCCCACCAGCAGACACCCGTAGCTTCATGTGATAATTATTACTCACCAGGGAAGGGTCGCCGCTCTCAGCGCCCACCAGCAGACACCCGTAGCGTCGGTTGTTCTCGCCGAGGTAATGCTTGCGGGGAGGGTTGTACTCTTCTTGCGGGATGTACTTCACCACGTGGTTGTCTGCTATCTGATGTTACAGACAACAGAAGAGACTCTGTCAGTTTTCAACAAGTAGTCAATTTTCAAGAAATGTAAGAACAACAATATTTTTTTTAAATACATAAATAAATAACTTGAGAGTATTTCTAAAATTAAATAGGAACATAATAATTATATGATCTGATTTACTCTTCAAAATATTGTTATTTACATGTTAAATATAAGCATGTTTTTACTTTCCTTATCCTATAATAAGGAAAGTATTGTATTCGTCGAAAATTTGACCTACCCAGCTTTTCACATTTCTGGACGAATCATAGCCTCAGGATACCAAAAAAGTTGTTTTCAGCCATTGGTCCGTGCGTCTGTGTGTGTGTGTGTGTGTGTGTGTGTGTGTGTGTGTGTGTGTGTGTGTGTCTGTGTGTGAACAGGATATATCAAGAACGGTAAGAGCTAGAGACTTGAAATTTGGTATGGTAATTAATTACACCAGACGAACCATGAAACTTTTGGTTGAAATCGGCCGCATTCTGCGGCCGCAGGGCCGCAAATATTGGCCGTGAGCACCGCTTCTTTGAATTGTTTAAAGATACAAAAAAAGTTAGAGAACAACATTTTCTCAGATTAAAAAAATAATAGGGGTTCACTCTGATCATTTTTTTGATATCTTTAACTTTTTGGAACCCGGCCCCAATTTAATGGTATTGTGGGGGGGACCCGCTTGGACTAACTTTTTTATTCACCCTAGATTACCGTTGCAAACTGTTATCGTTGAGTCACCAGTGGCGGAAATCGATCGCTCTTTACTTTTCTTATTTGTGACTATTCACTATTAAATTTGTTATTTGTGTCTATTCACTATCACTAGATAGCTCAAAAATAATATACTTAGGGACTTGAAATTAAGTATGTATGCTGGCATTATAAGTACGTATACTACAAAACTTTTGGTTAAAATCGGCCACATCTTTCGATAGGTTAGTTACAAAAAATGTCTCAAACGGAAAGGTTTGGGGAGGGAGTTGGAAAGGACGGTCAAAATGTCCGATCTGCGGTCAACCCCGAAATTTCTGAGTCCGAACTGCGGTTCAAATTTTGGAGTAATTTTAGTTTTTCAAAACCATCCGAACTGCAGTCATTTTTATTAAATATTTATTAAATACATACATAGAAGGCCATGCCTCAAGAATATAGTAGGGTTAGGTAAAATACAAGTTATGTATTATTATATGCTTACATCACCTATATTATTTTAACTGGATCAGCAGATTCTCTCTGATCCACCTCTACCTTCAGCAGCGATCTTAGATTTGTTCTCACCTCTGCATCGAGCAGACTCGCTGAAGTTTCTTTTAATATTTACGAAATAATATCGATCAGTATTCGAATATAATTATTAAATTTATTAAATCTTAAATAATAATCATTTCATTGAACTTTGTCATTTTTATTTCCATATCTAATCATCTTTATATTTGCGATCGCGAATAGATCTGCAAATATAAGATATCTTAAGTTATAAAGTTATTTTCATTTCAATAAGTATTTTTCGAGTTAAGTGTTAAGAATTAATTTTAAGTGATTAAAAAATAAATAAACTTTTTAAAAACTTAACCGTAAAGTTGACTTATTTATCTGGCGCAGTCTTCCCGGATAATTTTTAGGAAGTAAGCGAAAATTACCTCCTAAAAATCCGAACTTCCTCCCGGAAAAAAAAAAAAAAATAAATAAAAAAAAAAAAAAAAAAATTTTCTCAAGAATCAAAACTTTTCAAACACCCTATACTTGGATACATTCCCATAGCAGCTCACGGACAGAGACCCGTTGTAATCTGCACATCCCCCTTCATCGTAGTTCCGTGAAGTCATAGCAGCAGTCAATCAAATCAGCCACTCATCCTGCGAGTCAGCATTATCAACCAGCCACTACTACGAGCACATACCTGTCATGCATCGAGTCATCGGGTTACTGTAAGTGTGCACCTTATCTATAAGACTTCACAATCTACGTAGCAATTACCTATATACTTAACCTTATGTACTTTTCTCTTGCAAAGATATTATTAGCTACTATCTTCATTGGTATTATTACCATTCAAACAGACAATATTCATTTTAATTTTATTTAATTTTAAAATCAAAATTTAAAACGGAGTCAGACACTGATTCCTCTGACAGTGGTTCAGATTATTTTCAGGACCTGTGGTCAGGTCAAGAGTACTTAAAAAGCTCGGAACAAGAAACCAATCTCATAGATTTAATTACTAACCTTTCTTTAACAGAAACCAAAATGGCACCACCAGAATTAAAATCAGAACATCTAAAAATGATCCCGGAGTTTAATGGGGAAGTCCCGTTACTCCCAGATTTTATCTCAGTTGCGGAAAGTCTCGTAACTTATTTTTACGATAATACAAATCCAAATAATTTTCAAAATTATTTTCTCCTCAATTCTCTAAAAAACAAAATCAAGGGTGATGCGAAACTCAACCTGAGTTCGCACACTATCACAAAATGGGCCGACTTGAAGCAGGCCTTGCTAAACACCTATGGTGATAAACGAGATTGTTACACGTTAACAATAGAACTCTGCAATATGAGACAACAAGGAAACGAATCGGCATTTGCTTTCCACGCGAGAATTCAGTCTCATATTAACTTACATGCTAGCTACGTTGCTACGCATGAAATTTCTGGTAGCGTACACGTGAACACGTATATCGCGACATTAGGCCTGAGGACCTTCCTGAAAGGACTCAAGGAACCGCTTGGTTCTCTCATGAGGACCAAAGATCCAAAGAGCCTCAACGAAGCTCTGAACGTTTTGACAAACGACTTTCAAGTAGACGCTACTTCATATCAAACATTCTCTCAACACAAACAATCCGTACAACAATATTCACCTCACAACCGAAACAACATGAAACAGAATAATTATCAACAGAATAATTATCAACAAAAATCTTTCCAAACTCAAAAGTACACTCAACAAAATCGGTTCTTTACACCAAATCCGCAACAACAACAAAAATCGCAACAAAATTATCAACAACAAAATTATCAACAACCTTACAGACCACCACAGTATAATCAACAATCCCAAAACGTATGGTCAAGACCATCCGGTCAAAACCTTCCAAAACCTACTCCTATGAGTATTTCGGTAAAAAACAATAAAAGTGCATTAAATAATATTGAAATATGTAATGACTCTAATCAATGTCCGGATCTTGAATACGAACAAACCCAAGAAGAAGAACAGTACAACCCCGAAGTTGATTACCACGAACTATCAGCTGAAGCACCACCTGACGATGAAAATTTTCGTCTAATGGCCTCGGAACAAAATGCGGAACTCTAATGAATTTAACCAATCATGAAAACCAGCTACCCTATTTCACAACCTCAAACCCCAACTTCAAAATTTTAGTGGACACAGGGAGCACCAAATCTTTTATAAAACCGTCTTTAGCAAAGAAGTACTATAATAAATTCATTCGCGAAGATCCGTTCGAAATCCGAACCGCTCACGGCAAAAGCACCGAGAAACATAGTATCATCATTCCAGCTTTTGATGTATTGAAAACAAATAAAAAACTAAAATTCCACCTGTTTGATTTCCACGATTTTTTCGATTGTTTAATCGGTATGGACACACTACAAAGTCTCGGAATCACAATAGACCTTGCAAATAATATTCTGAAGAATAGTTCAACAGAAATAAAATTACAACTCCGAGATGCAAACTCTGAACTTTACAGAATGGAAATCTACCCCGAATGCGAACAAGTTATTGAACTAAGAGTAAAGAACATACAAAATGGAGATGTCATCATACCAAAGATAAAAATAGGTGACTGCTTCATACAAGAAGGCGCAGCCACCGTGAGAAATGGCAAAGCACTATGTACTCTCACGAATCCAACAGAGGAAAAACTAACGATTGAAGCCAAACCTTTGCTATTGGACGACTTAAACAAAACCTACACCTTCAAACAAGCGGGAACTAACCTGAACAACTTAAACACTCTTAATGTACAACCCAAATTCAGCTTTGACCTAATAAGAACAGAGCACATGAACTATGAAGAAAAGAACCACCTCAAATTATTATTGGAATCATACGAAGACCTATTCCATATTGAAGGAAATAACCTCACGTTCACAAACAAAATCAAACATCACATAAGAACACGAGACGAAGAACCAGTATACACCAAGTCGTACAGATACCCGGAAATACACAGAGAAGAAGTTAGAAAACAAATTGATGCAATGCTAGACCAAGGAATTATCAGACATTCCTACTCCCCGTGGAACTCCCCGATTTGGATTGTTCCGAAGAAAAAAGATGCTTCAGGCAAACAAAAATGGAGAGTCGTCGTAGACTACCGGAAATTGAACGAGAAAACAATAGACGACCGCTATCCCCTCCCAAATATTTCAGACTTACTCGACAAGTTAGGCAGATGCCACTATTTTACCACCTTGGACCTTGCATCCGGGTTCCATCAAATAGAGATCAACGAAGAAAGTGTAGAAAAAACAGCATTTAGTACGGAGTTCGGTCATCATGAGTTCTTACGTATGCCCTTCGGGCTGAAGAACGCTCCGGCGACTTTTCAAAGAGTCATGGATCAAATACTCAGAGGCCTTGTAAATAAAACTTGTCTTGTTTATTTGGATGATATAATAATTTTCAGTACCAGCCTCCAAGAACATATCACAAATATTAAAGAAATATTCAACCGTCTCAGAGACGCTGGCCTCAAAATTCAACTGGATAAATCAGAGTTCATCAAAAGAGAAGTCGCATATCTTGGTCACATCGTAACCCCAGAAGGCGTAAAGCCTAACCCTGCAAAAATAAAAGCCATCAAAGCCTACCCAATTCCAAAAACAACAAAAGAAATAAAAGGTTTTTTAGGACTCTTGGGATACTACAGAAAATTTATACCCGATTTTGCAAAACTAACCAAACCTCTAACCCTTTGCCTAAAGAAAAACTCAAAAATTGATGTAAATAACACCGAATACAAAAAATGCTTTGAAACCTGTAGAAATATTTTACTTGATGAACCAATTCTTCAATTCCCGGATTTCAGTAGACCATTTAACTTGACCACAGATGCCAGTAATGTAGCATTAGGGGCAGTACTCTCACAAGGCCCCATTGGAAACGATAAACCAGTGGCTTATGCAAGCCGTACACTAAACAACCATGAACAAAACTACAGTACAATCGAGAAAGAGCTACTAGCGATTGTCTGGGCAACTAAGTATTTTAGGCCATACTTGTATGGAAGGAAGTTTAAAATAATCACAGACCACCGACCACTACAGTGGATCTTCTCATTGAAAGAGCCAAGTTCAAAACTTGTGAGATGGAGATTAAAACTTGAAGAATTTGATTATGAGATTATATATAAAAAAGGAAGTCTAAACACAAATGCAGACGCATTGTCCAGAGTTGAACTAAATACAAACGAAACGAGTGAAATTCAAAAAACTATCCAAAGAATAAAAAAGGAAATCGCCCAGCGGAACAACAATGTTCCAGAAAGAAACAACGCCCCGGACGACAATATTGATAATTTATCAATGATAGCACAACCAGACACAGAAGATTCTGAAGACATAATAAACATAGATCAATTCGTCAACCAAAAATATCAAGAACTTATCGAAGACCCAGATCTCAATCCATTTCTCGACCTTGACCCAGAACCCAGCCTTAGATCTTATTTTAGTAACTGCAATCCAGAATTCGAAGATATAGAAATCCCCAACGACACGTTGAATGCAGAACAACCAACAGTAAACGAACAACAAGAAGAGGACATCAACACGATACACTCCAGCGATGAAAACCCCATAATAGGTATTCCTATTTCCGAAAGTGCTTTGAATGTAAATAGGAATCAAATAATCATAAAATCTGTAAATATTCAACCTAAACCCGTGAAAAACTTGCTTCTTCATAAAGATAAACAAAGATTAATCGTAGAAATACCAGAGGATAATTCCGAGCATTATCTGACAGATTTCATAAAAAAATACGTTTCACCCAAAGTTAAATATTATTTAAATTTCCAACCAGTTGATTCAAGCCTCTACGAGGTACTGTCTAGAATCTTACAGACGAAATTCAAACACTCCGAAATAAAATTCGTCAAATGCAACAAAATATTAAAAGACATTACAAATGAAACCCAAAAAGAGCAGATCATACAGAGATGTCACGAAGGTATTACCAATCACAGAGGGATCAAAGAAATTTACGAAGAATTAAAAGAACTGTATTATTGGCCTAATATGATGCAACAAATACAGCAATTCATTAACAATTGTGAACCTTGTCAAATAACGAAATACGATAGAAAGCCACTGAAACTATTAATGAATAAAACTCCCACAGCATCTAAACCTTTTGAGATAGTACATTTGGATACAATTACCCTAGGCGGGAACAAATTCTTTACGTTAGTCGACTCCTTTTCTAAATTTGCACAAGCATATCCTATCTCCTCAACTCAAGCTGTCGAAATAAGTGACAAACTTGTAGACTATTTCTCACATCACGGTCTACCTACACTACTAATAACAGACAATGGCGCTGAATTCAAAAACACAATAATTAAGGAACTTCTTGCGTTCCACCGAATCGAGGTCCACTTCAATTCCTCTCAACATCCCGAGTCAAACGGTATTGTAGAACGTTTCCACTCAACTTTAATAGAACACATACGCTTATTTAACAACAGGAAGGAATTTGAAAACGAATCAATTTATACAAAGGTTAGATACGCTATTCTAGCTTATAATAATACTATTCATTCTGTGACAAAGTTAAGACCAATACAAATAATAACAGGACATTTGGAAACAAAAGATCCCATAGAAGCAGATATAGATCGTCAGTTAACAACAAATTACATCAATAACCACAAAGAAAAGACTAAACTCCTATATCAAATACTAAATGATACTATTGAAGAGAAAAAGAAAAAGGTGATTACAAAAACCAACACAAATAGGGAACCTTTACCCGAAATTCCTACCAAAATCCTTGTGAAAAACAAACAAAAACAATCAAAGCTAAAGAACAAGTACAAACCGGAGATAATTGAATCTATCAATAAAGAATTAAAAACAGCCAATATAACAAAAACTCACCATAACACCTCCGAACGAATACACCTATCTAACATCAAACGACCTAATGTTTCAGAATCATCCAAGGCATCTTTGCCGGGTCCATCACACATGCAGCAGAAGTTATAAAAAACATTACACGGAATCCTGGACTCCTTCTGATCAACCTCGGCGCAGCTAAACTGCAACAGACAAGCCATACATTTGTTCATTACTATGACATTGAACCAATAGAAACCGAATTCAATGCTCTCAACAATCAATATTCAAAACTAAAAACCATAGTTTCTAGAGAAATAACCTATACAACTGAATTAGGCAACTATGATAAAGTTATAAGCTATTTACAAACAAAAATAAGTAACAAATTAAATAGCATTTCTTATCGTCCACCAAACAGAATAAAACGAGGAATTTTTAATGAACTAGGCACAATTGCTAAAGCAATTACTGGTAATTTAGATGACAATGACGGGCAGAAAATTGACAAAATTCTAGAACTTCTACACTCAAATCAAAACAATTTAGAGAAACAAATAGAATTACAATATACCATGAGCAATAACATAATCCAAAATTTCGATAATACAATTAAAAACATTGAACATAACGAAGAACTAATCAAAAATAGAATTAACGAACTTTCAGATATAATAGAAGAAGAGTTTGAAACATCCGAAACATTGCTAACAAAAGACTTATTTAATCAACTTATAATATTATATAACACGTTACTAAACATCCTACAAGACATTGAAAACTCTTTAACCTTTTGCTATCTTAAAACCTATCATCCCAGTATACTCAACACTTACGATCTTTATAAAGAATTAGAGAAAATATCCGAACATTACGGACAGAAACTTCCTTTAGAACTTAAAATTGAAAACTTACCAGCATTCCAAAGACTACTTTCGATCAATTGTAAAATAGAAAAAAGTAAAATTATTTATTTAATATCTTTACCCATTAACTTTGACATAGATTTTGAATTATACTATCTCCTTCCAATACCATCTAAAGCACAGAAAGGTTATGTCACCATACTTCCTAGTAATAAATATTTTCTTAAGTCAAATCAAATTGTGAAGTCTTTAGATAGCGGCGCATGCATACAAAATACCGTATTTCAATGCCCGAGTGCAATACTGAACAACTATGCAAGCGAATGTGAAAGAAAAATTCTCCTAAACGAGGACACTAGCCAATGCCAGTATATAAATTTAGAAATACCACATAATCATGTAGAAGTCATCCCAGAAATAGATGAACTACTTATTGTTTTTCCACAGGAGGACCTGGTTAAAATCCAGTGTCCAAATGACATTGAGAATAAAATTCTTGAGGGAATATTCCTAATAGAAGAAAATGATTGTAAAATCCTTTTCAAAGATGAGACTATTGAATTTGAACATAAGTCAAATGGCAAACCAATTTTTATAGATCAACTAAATATTTCTGATCATAACATTACTTACTCTAAGTCTAAGATTGTCCTCAGAAACCTAAGGCTCCATGAGATAAATTCCAACCAATTGCAGCCAATAGAAGAGGAGCCCAGTATTGTAAATAGTATTTTATCCTTAGTTTTTAAGTTTTTGTCATTATTCAGTTCTATTACCATAACGGGATATCTTTCATTTTTACTCACAAAAAAAATAAAAATGATAAGGAAACAAAAAATGCAATCAGAAGCCTCAAAAGCTTATCCTGATATTGAAGTTTTTCAGGCAAATGTCTCAAATTAAAATTCTCCCCATTTTCCTTCTTAAGGAGGGAGGAGTTATGTATTATTATATGCTTACATCACCTATATTATTTTAACTGGATCAGCAGATTCTCTCTGATCCACCTCTACCTTCAGCAGCGATCTTAGATTTGTTCTCACCTCTGCATCGAGCAGACTCGCTGAAGTTTCTTTTAATATTTACGAAATAATATCGATCAGTATTCGAATATAATTATTAAATTTATTAAATCTTAAATAATAATCATTTCATTGAACTTTGTCATTTTTATTTCCATATCTAATCATCTTTATATTTGCGATCGCGAATAGATCTGCAAATATAAGATATCTTAAGTTATAAAGTTATTTTCATTTCAATAAGTATTTTTCGAGTTAAGTGTTAAGAATTAATTTTAAGTGATTAAAAAATAAATAAACTTTTTAAAAACTTAACCGTAAAGTTGACTTATTTATCTTACATAGAAGGCCATGCCTCAAGAATATAGAAGGGTTAGGTAAGATACATAGAAGGCCATGCCTCAAGAATATAGTAGGGTTAGGTAAAATACATAGAAGGCCATGCCTCAAGAATATAGTAGGGTTAGGTAAGATACATAGAAGGCCATGCCTCAAGAATATAGTAGGGTTAGGTAAGATACATAGAAGGCCATGCCTCAAGAATATAGTAGGGTTAGGGATAATACATAGAAGGCCATGCCTCAAGAATATAGTAGGGTTAGGTAAGATACATAGAAGGCCATGCCTCAAGAATATAGTAGGGTTAGGGATAATACATAGAAGGCCATGCCTCGAGAATATAGTAGGGTTAGGGATAATACACAGAAGGCCATGCCTCAATAAGGAAAGTCGTGTGATGTTTACACCAGATTTTTTTTATTCATTTACTGTTATAATAAAATTAAATAATTGTGTTAATCAGAATTATGACATTTTCCTTTTTAATATTTTTTTTCTTTATTAACTGTTCAAAAGAATTCTTATTAGGTACATACTTTTATTATTAAACTGGTGTGGGTGCAATAGTTCTAAATAAAGGAGTGCAAGCAGTTTATTCTAAGGAAAATTTCCTTATCTCTTATCCTTTACAAGATAGAATATCCACTTTGAAAGAAAGAGCACAGGTTATATGCGATTTTTTTTTTTTTTTCAAAAATGTCAGAAATTAAAATTTAAAATAAGTTAACTGTGTGTAAATTATTTTATAAAAAAATTCAATATCTTTTATTGTGTCCAAGATGGGCTATTAATCAAAATGTCAGTTTTTTGATTAATCAAAACAATTAATCATTCAAACAACTTTGCTGAAAAGAGAAGAGGTATCTCAACAGAAATAAAATCTACAACAGGGCAGTAGAGTATTTGTGTTTTTATAGACTGGTTGTTTCACCCGTTTGACACATGAGTTCTCCCACTCATGAGACAAGTGAGTTCTCCCACCCATGAGACAAGTGAGTTCTCCCACCCATGAGACAAGTGAGTTCTCCCACCCATGAGACAAGTGAGTTCTCCCACCCATGAGACAAGTAAGTTCTCCCACCCATGAGAAAAGTGAGTTCTCCCACCAATGGGACAAGTGAGTTCTCCCACCCATGAGACAAGTAAGTTCTCCCACCCATGAGACAAGTGAGTTCTCCCACCCATGAGACAAGTGAGTTCTCCCACCCATGAGACAAGTGAGTTCTCCCACCAATGGGACACATGAGTTCTCCCACCCATAAGACAAATGAGTTGGCATAGAATTGAACAGATAACCTTATTAATGGTCCCACCAGCACAGCGGTCTCACAATTGTACTCACTATAAATGGTGCCAGTTATTTATCTATATGACAGAAAAAGAACCAAAAAAAAAAACTTAAGTAAAATTATTATTTTACCTGCACTAAAGTTGTTTTCACTTTCTCGCCATTCTTCCACCACAGTGGGTACTGACCAAGGATTTTCCCAATGAGCCCCGTGCGTCTGCTGTACTTTGTCATCTCTCGCGGCTGCAGGGGTTCATTCTTGAGGGGTGATTCATAGGTCACAATGCCACTCTTTACTACTTGAGGCCCACACTTATCCTGCACCACCTCTTGGAGGAATGCTTTGTTGTCATGAGTTAGTTTCTCATCATATTTCCTGTTATTGAGAAATAGTTCAATTATTATTACCTATTTTAGTTTAAAATTTTGATTTATTTTATTTGTACCATTTTATAGGATGGAAAGCACATGTATTGTAACCATGGCCGAGTGAGATAGCATACTAGGCAGTGTACACATGGTGACCAAGATTCTATCCCCAGCAGGACAGGATTTATTCAGCTCTGTACATGTATGAATTTTGATAAACCCACTCAAATTGTGATATAATAACACAAAGAAACACATATAAAAAAAAACAAAATAGGGCATACTAAGGTCCATATCATTGTTTCCTATTGTGAAGCATGGGTTAACTGCTAGTTTCATACAATTTAACTGCTAATATACAATAAAGCAAGGGAGATATAATATAATAGCACTAAGAAATGACTTACAGCCCTCTCTTTTTGTAGAAACCACAGGGGATATTTAACTCTTGGAGGTCTGATCCAAACTTTCTTCTGTCTGATATTCACAACATCAGTACAACCAAAGCTGAAAGGGAAAGCCATCATACAAGGTTAGAAAAATAAAATGAAAACATTTCTGGAAAGAAACATGTAAATTCTGTTAATTATAAAAATTGTGTTACGTCTCAAGTGATATTAGTAACAAAATAATATAAAATTACTTAAACCCAATCTTATTAAATTTCCTTGTGCTCAGGACATGAACCATCAACATGGAGGTTAAGAAGTCTTATACTTTATCAAATGGACTACTTCTCTCTAAAGTGTAAATGGTCCATGGTGATCTCATCCAAGGGTTCATACTGGACCAATTCTTATGAAACTTTTACAGAATAAATTATTTAAATAATTTATTGCCTAAATGATGAAAAGAAAAAATGTTGTGTTTCCAGAAATAGCCCTTGAATGAGAGATTACCATTGACCCCCAAGAAAATTATTTTAGAGTAGGTCTTGTGTGCTGGTTATTTTTCATTTGACACAACTGTATCAGTTTCCTGAAAACATTAGAAGTTCAAGTGGATATAGATTTTGACTAAGCATTGCAGTTTTCTGTCTTGGCTATACATTTACAGACAGAAATATATGTACCTCTTGACTAATGTTATCATTATTATTACATTTACAAACCTTCCATTTTTTCATGTCATTCTGAGTAGCATGAGAATTTAGTTTAAAAATAATCAAGATACTTACAGGAAAGGTGTTTCAAATATGGTGTTCTTCCTAGTTATCAACCAATTACAGTTTGTAAAGGCTGCCTTCAAGTTGTGGTTTAGAGCCATTGTAAGAATTTGTTTTCCAATAATAGACAAATCAGCACTTTCTAGGGTGTCCACAGGATAGCATACTTTAGCCTTACTTTGTAATATACATTTAAATTTAAAGGGGGACCATTACATCACCTTCAAATGTTTGAAAAAACTTCTGATTAGGTAAGTAAGGTACCCGGTTTAGGGTTATTGATTGTAGATAATGTAGATTACTCTGTTCTCATGTTGACAATCCACATGGATTTTTTTTTAAATTACTAATTGAGTCAACCATCACACTACATTAAAGTACAGACATCAAAAATAATAAAATAATGGCATGGTATGCTGCAGTCTGCACATGATGAATGAGACCCGTTCCAGAAACAATTTCCACTCTCAAAAAATTCCAGCCTGGGTAGGGCCGGAATTGCCAGCCTCACGTGTACGGAGGGAACAGAATTTTCTGTGCGAAAAGTCTGCTCCAACCAGGAATCGAACTCAGGATCTCTGGACTACGGGCAGTAGTCACAACGGGTACGCCACGGAGGCTGGCACTTATCCTATATAAAAAATACTTGACCTATAAAAGAACTGGCAGCAAGAATTTTATAATTCCATTTTGGTTAACCCATGAAGAAGATTTTTCCTCTTCCAAAAAAAAAAACCTTTTTTTTAATTCCAGTTGAATCCACTTTGGTTAGAATTAGAGAGAAAAATACGGCTTCAGCTTGAGCAGGGTGCTGATTTCATAGATTTTTGCTGATTCTTAACAGATTTTTCTGTAAAACTCCAGGCAGAATGCGAGGAACCAACAGAAAGATAAAAATCCCACGTTATTTTATTTTTCCCATGTGATCAAGTACCGCAATAAGCAATGACCAAGTACTTCTTCTTCTTCTTACCGAACCAAACGCCATGACCGAACGAACGAGTCGGTCCACTCTGGTCAGGATTTTTCGGTCCGGTCGAATAAAAAAAGTGAATTTCAGTGACTATAGTCGTATTTTTCTTTCTAACTAAAAAAAAATTCCTGGTTAGGTTTTTTCCAAATATTTCCATTTTATTCCAAGGTCATTCGTAAAAGAAAAATGCGTTTGGTTACTTTTAAAGATAAACAATGGACTTAACCTATAAAAGAACTGGAAGCAAGCATTTTCTACTTCCACTTTGGTTAACTTTGGAAGTGGAAATTTTTCCTCTTCCAAAAGAAAAATGACTTGCTTCCAGTTTGGTTCATTTTATTCCCGTTTGGTTAGAAAGAAAAATACGGCACAGGTCAGCTTCGGTTCGCTTCGTTCAAATAAAAAAATCCAATTTTATTAGAAAAATGGTTCTGCACAGATCTTTACCCCAGATAGATGGATTTTGGATTTTTACCTTCATTTATTTTGCAACTTGCAACACTGTCAAAAATCTGTTGATGAAAGAAAAAAATGTCGAGCCTCTACCTTATCTTGACTTCATTGAGTTCATTGGTCCATCACTCCATTTAATGAAAAAATCTCTTGGTTTTGAACTGATCAGTTCTGTTTTTTTTCTGAAATTCCCTATTATTTTCTGAATACATGTTCCACGGCCGCTAGCCTCAGTTTCTTTTACCCTATTTTTCTTTCTACAGTTTATACCTACAATTTTCATTTTGTAAAACTTGTGATTAATTTATTCAATGTCCCTAGTGCCACTATTCCTATATTAAAAAATCATTAAACTAGAGTAGGTCAGAGTTTTGAATCAATGGTCTACCCCTTAGCAAACTCTTAAGAATTTATTGAAGGTTTACCCTTCAAGGAATTAAGCTACTGTAAAGCAGTGATCCTTCAAAAACGCAGTAGCTACCCTAATCAGACATGGGTAGATCTCGCTCCAGAAGTAAAACACCTAAACGACGACACAAGAGCAAACATTCAAAGAAAGAAAGATCCAAACACAGAGACAAATCTAAAGATAGAGAGAGAAGTTCCAAATCCAGGTAAAAATAATAATGCCCTATTGCATAGTCAGACTTGATCTCCCAATTATTAATTGACCAATTAAGCTGCTACTCAAGTTTTAAAGTTTTAATTTTAGTTGCATACCTAGTTGATACTATACTAATTGGTAGGTACTTTAATTTTGTACAGATCAGTATTAGAGTTTTAAAAAGGTAAATGTCTTTTTGGACAAAAATGATTTACCTATTTCATGGGTCTATCTTGATCTTGTCGAACAGCTGTTTTGTGACATATTTTTATGAAACTTTCACAGAATACAAAAATGATTTCACATCAGAAAAATACACACTTTAAAATACTTTAATTTTAATTTAAATATGAACTATATGAAGCTTTATCCTGAATTCTAGAAACAACTTCTGCCATTTTTCAATACTTTTACTCGAAAACAAAGAATGCAGGTTAGACAACTGCAAACATATTTACTATAGCCATATCATAGCGTGTAGATTTAACAAGTGTGGAAACGAACCCCAGTTGCATGGAAATGCCACATAGCTCAACACCATCGCAAAGTAGTAGAATATTTCTTGCGGTATATTTATGTTTACATTTTGATATATTTACCTCTATGTTTACATTTATGGTCTAACCCTGCTCTAACCTAAGCCCCTCACCCAATCATTCTACCCAACAAACTGAAGTCAGTGATATATCGTGCAATCTCATCTTGTGAACTTTATTAACCCTATCTAACTACAAAATTCCTCTAACAAAAAATTCACTTGCACATCAAATTCCAATAGACTATAATCATTCGTCTTTTATTTGTGAAAATATAAAACAAACAAAATTATGCTAAAAATAAAAAAAAATATGATAAAAATACATGTTTTTTCATAGCAAGTAGAGTTAAGAAGTCTGGAAACCACCCCCCGCCGGCCTACATCATGGCACCCTGAGCGCTAGTTTCGCAAAGGAGTCCCATCTCCTTTTAAAGCTTCACATAGTTCATATTTTAATCAAAATTAAAGTAATTTAATTTGTAAATTTGTGGTTTTTCCGGTGTGAAATCATTTTCTTATAAGATTTTTTTTTTTAATGAGTGTTTCACAGCCGTTTTTATTTCGTAGCCATGAAACAGGAGCTACTGTAGACGCTTGTGGTCTGTGTTGCAGCCTGCCGATCCCGTAGTATGCCTCCCCTCTGATGGGCAAGAATTGACACAATATTTCCCAATTAGTTGCTGGGTCAACACGAGCACACCGGAAGGTATCCCTTACAAACAATTGTAACCAAATTAAGAATACAAATTTTTGTCGGCACGGGGGATCGAACCCGGGACCTTCCGCATGGCAAGCAAGAGCTTAACCACTGAGCTAATCGCGCGCTCGTGTTTTCTGTGAAAATTTCATAATGGTCAAGAAACAGCTGTTCAACAAGATCACAATGGAACCATATTTCATTTTCTAATATGTTCAGAGGACTGATTCAAAAAATGTAAAAATACACAGAAATTTAAAAAAAACTTCAGTAGTCAGTAGCTATCACCAGACATGGTTTGATCTTGTTGCAGAAGTATGACACCCCTTAAACAAATCAAGAGATAGAGAGAGAAGTTTCAAATACTAGTAAAATGATTAAAGCCCTATCATCAGTATATAAAAATTTTTCACTGTTTACCCATCCTAAAAGTGTTTAGTAACCATAAAAATAACCCTTTTTTGTAAAAAGTTGATTCATACATTTTGTCAGTGCCATGACACCATTCCCCAAAAACAAGGTCAAACATATTCTGGGAATTTGAATGGTTATGTGCAAACCAGATCAGCTTTGGCCTGTGACAGTGCAATAAGTGTGCTTGCTGTTGCACTCTGAACTTCACACAAAATTCTGACAATATTTTAGGATTTTCACAGCCATGATTTTTTCCCTATATTCATTATTTTTCTCGTGTTTTATTTTCTCTTCTTCATTTTCACTGCCATTGGTGTGATCATAATTCACATGAAGTTCATTCTAGTTTTAGTAAATTACCTCAATAAATGTAATGGTCCAGAGTATTTCACATTTATATCATATAGAAAACTTCATCTTTCAGGAAACGTTCACACTCAAGTTCTTCTAGTAGTAGTTCAGATGCTTCCAGTAAATCTATGAAACTCCATAAGAAGAAATACAAGAAGATGGATGAAGTAGAGCGGCTAGCAGAAATAGAAAGACGCAGGTATATAATTAGTTTTCATCTTATTAATTCTACATAATCAAATCATCCTCATGAACTTGTTGACTTTTTTTTAAACTGAGTAAGGTTCAAGTCCCAAAAAAAAAGGATTATAAATGTTTAAGGGAAATTAAAAACATTTCACAGTAGTAAAAGTTCTACTTTAATAATTATGATATCCACTTGATCCACAATTTGAAGAACTCATTTGTCCCTTAATTGGCCATAAAATTTTAGGCTTAAAGAGCCAAAATTCCAAAAATATACATTTGACCCCCTAATATTTATTACCTATTTTATTAAAAGTAGCATACAATGCAAAAAAAATCCTAGCTATGCCACTGTCTAAATAGTGTAATTCAAAGGGGAAGCCAAGTTTTCAAGGGTCTTGTTTGAAAATAACATTGAAATATACTACTTATGGAAAATATTCCCCTCAAAAATCAAAGAAATACTTGTTTTTTTTTTTTTTTTTTTTTTTTTTTTTTTCTAACTGGTTCTGAAAAAAATCTATTGATCATAAATTTGTGACCACCCTGAAATTTTGGTTTTTCTGCAGTTTTCAATGACTGGCTCAGTGCATTATCCAAAAAAAAGTCCATTTTCCAAAAGTTGAGCTTTTCATTTAGATACTAGCTTCTTTAAATACTAGCATGTCAAAGAATATCTCACAAGATGAGATGTTAAGATCAAAATGTCCTTCTTTTAGAATTTGAGCTTTTTCTCACACAAATCTGGACATTCCAAAGATTTCTAGAAAGAAAATTCCTGGAACTGAACCTCTCTACTTTTATAACCTTCCTCAAATAGATTTTTTTTATCCTACATATAATACAAAAGAAGTGTCAATTTGACAATTTTTTATAGTGTTTTTATCCTTCTAAAATTAGAACAGTAAAAAAGGTTTTGAATAGAAAAAAAGATGTTTTTATCTTTTATTCAACCTTTCATGTTGCAACATAATCATTGTACATATAAATGTCAAAGACACTCACTGACCACTGACTGATCATCGCTCTACAGCCCAAACCGTAAGTCCTAGGAAGCTGAAATTTGGTAGGTAGCTTTGTCTTATAGTTTAGATGTGCAATAAGACGGGATTTTTCGAAACTCCCACTACAACACCTGGATTTTTTGCTTTCACGGCCATGCCTCGGCCCGCAAAGCGGGCGACAGCCCGCTAGTTGTACATATTTGGGAATTTGATGGCCATAATTATGAAGTGAGAGAATGTAATATATAAATTTAACTACCAATACATAGGTTTTTTTATTTGAGTGTTTCACAGCTGTTTTTATTTCGTAGCCATGAAACAGGAGTTACTGTAGATGCTTGTGGTCTGTGTTGTAGCTGGCCCATCCTGTAGTATGCCTCCCCTCTGATGGGCGAGAAGTGACACAATACTTCCCATTTAGGTGCTGGGTCAACACGAGCGCACCGGAAGGTATCCCTTACAAACAACTCTAACCAAATTAAGAATACAAATCTTTGTCGGTATGGGGCATCAAACCTGGGACCTTCTGCATGGCAAGCGAGTGCTTAATCACTAAGCTAATCGCGCGCTCTTAATGACCAAATATTTTCCTTTGCCAGTGTGGCCATGCTTTGGTGAACTCACCGCGCCGCTGGCCTAGCTGCAACATGGCTTGTGAAGTATTAATCTCCATACCGTTTGTTTTCTATCAGAACAAAGAAGACTGCATAAATGAAACATGTCTCTTCTGTTCAGTATTAATCTCCATACCGTTTGTTTTCTATCAGAACAAAGAAGACTGCATAAATGAAACATGTCTCTTCTGTTAAGTATTAATCTCCATACTGTTTGTTTACTATCAGAACAAAGAAGACTGCATAAATGAAATATGTCTCTTCTGTTCAGTATTAATCTCCATACTGTTTGTTTTCTATCAGAACAAAGAAGACTGCATAAATAAAACATGTCTCTTCTGTTCAGTATTAATCTCCATACTGTTTGTTTTCTATCAGAACAAAGAAGACTGCATAAATGAAACATGTCTCTTCTTTTCATTAATAATCTCTATACTACTGTTTGTTTTCTATCAATAAAAAAATACCTAGAAAATTTTATTTAAGAAAAGTCAAATATAGTCTTTAAGGTAATCACTGTATCACTGTATGGATCTGTGATATCAGCACTAGAGTTTGTCTCTCCAGTGTTGCAGATCGCATGACCGCCATCCTTCTCTGTCTTGGGCTTTTCTCATCCATGTATTACTCGCTATTTTTCTTATTGCGTCGTCCCATCTCGTTGGTGGATGTCCTCTTCCTCTCTTTCCTTCTCTCGGGTACCACTCTGTCACTCGTTTTGTCCATCTATTGTCTTTTGTTCTTGCTATGTGTCCTGCCCATCTGCGTTTACTGGTGTATATTTCTTCTACTACATCTTTTACTTTTGTTTTTGCTCTAATATCTGTGTTTTTTATGTGATCTAAGGCTAATGTTGCACATTTTTCTTTCAATAGCTCTTTGAGTCACCTGTAATCCTTCTTCTTCTTTTTTGGTTGTGCTCCATGTTTCGCTACCATAGGTTAAGGCTGGTAGGATATGTGAATTGAAGAGCTCTGATTTTAATTCCATATCTACTGTCTTATCGTTTAATATGTCTTTTATTTTATTATATCCAATCCATGCTGATTTCTTTCTATGCTGAAGTTCTTCTGAGATGTCATTTTCGACATTGAGATTTTGTCCGAGGTACTTGTATTTTGTGACTTCTTTTATTAGATTGCCCTTGAGGTAGATATTATGTGCTTTGGAATATTTGTTCTTCATCCATTCGGTTTTTCCTGTATGTATTGCTAGTCCAACAGATTCGGCAGCAGTGTGTATCGACAAAAGCATACCTTCAAGTGTCGCAGGATCGTGCGCGACAAGAACTATGTCATCAGCAAATAAAAGTATCTTGAGATTTTCTCCGTCGACATTGACACCTCCAGCTAGGTTGATGTTAGATATTAGAACTTCGAGAACAGCAGTAAAAAGGTTTGGGGATATCACATCGCCTTGTCTTACTCCTCTTTTTATATCGATGCTTACAGGTTTATTAAACAATGTTATTTGAGTTGTAGTATTTTTATTGCATTCTTCGATGTATCTGATATAAGTTGAGTGTATTCCATGTTTAATTAGTGAATTGATGACAGCATTGTGTTCTACAGAGTCAAATGCTTTTTTAAAGTCGATAAATAGAAGACAAAGGGGGATGTGATATTCTTTGCATTTTTCTAGCAACTGTGAAATGGTATGGATGTGATCTATAGTTGAAAAACCTGTTTTGAAACCAGCTTGATCTCTGCTACAGTTTTCATCAAGATGTTTTTGTATTCGTTTTAGTACAATTTTTGATGATAATTTATACAAATGAGACAGTAAGCAGATTGGTCTGTAGTTTTGAATGTCCTCACGTTTTCCTTTCTTGCATAATAACACAGTTTTTGATGTCTTCCATGCTTTCGGGATTTTTCCTGTATTGATGTACCAGGTAAACCTGTCTGCTATAGCTTTAAACAATATTGGGCCTCCATCTAATATTTCTTCCATGTGTATGTTATCCATTCCGGTTGCTTTTCCTTTTTTCATCTTTTGTAGTCCATGTTCTATTTCTTCTGGTAGTATTTAAGGTAATACATGGAATCAAATAGAGAAACAGCAAGTGTCCAATATATTCTCCCAGTGAGTGTATTTGTATTACTAACTATCGTGATTCATTGACTTTCTAACAGGAGACAAAAAGAAATGGAACAAAAACTCATTGAGGAACAAACAGCCAAGCGAATTGAAGAGACAGTCAATAGACGTGTCCAAGAAGAATTGGACAAAAGGAAAGATGAAATTGAGAATGAAGTTCTTAGGAGGATAGAAGAGGCTAAGAAAGCAATGGAGGCGGAAATGATGAAAGAAATTGAAACAAGACGGCTCGAGCTTTTAGAAGAAGAGCAGAAACGAGAGGTAGGGATTCATTCTATTATTATATGTTGCTTGTCTCAGTGTCTCTTCCTTTGTTCTTTCTGACTTCTTCAAAATGAAGCATGGTTTTTTTTCCTTCAAATTAGAAATCCAAGGGGAAAAAAGTTGGTCCCAACATTTTAAAAAGGATTTTTTGTTTCTCTAGTAATGATCATTTTTTAAATGATTTAGGCAAGTCTAGTAAGTAAGAGTATGAAGACCTTAATTGACAGAGGGAATGTTTTTGTTCTTGCTATTTTGGTTAAAGCTGGAAGTAAAAGTTTCCAATAAAAGTACATCCAAAGTGAGAAAAAATTGGTCATGGGTATTTTTTGTTGATAGTGTCAATTTAGACTTAATTTTGTTGATAGTGTTAAAGTTTCCCTCGCCATACAAAGGGGAAATGCAGCAAGCATATTGGGTCTCTTTGCCATCAAGTGTCAATATGGGTGAGGTGATTTACTTGTAATAAAAAAAAAAAGAAAAAAAAAAAATAGCAGATAAGTGATAACTCTTCTGCTTTTGGTGGGGCAAAAATTTAGAATGAAAAAAAGATGATGATCAGAAGGCTCAATTAATTTTTTAGTAGCCTCTTTTCGTGAAATGCTCTCATTCAATGGTGATGCAATAAGATAAATTACATTAATTACTTATATACAGGTATTTACTGTGCATATTTTTGGGTGTGTGTAACTTTATGTGCTGATATGAGAAGATTGCTCATTTCAATTTAAACATTTCCCCCCCCCCTCATAAATTCATTTCATATGTAATTCAATGTATATTCTTCCCTTTTTCGTTTTTTTTTATTAATATTAAACATAGTATTTTTCACAAACTAAATTTTAAATACTTACCTATGAAATACATAGGTGATAGGACCGGTTTGACTGCTGGATCAGTCTTACCTTGGCAGTATAAGCAAGGTATATTCTAAAATATCTTTTATATGAAGCACAGACAGTATCACACTGAAAAAAAAAAAATTGGTACTCATTAAAATGATTTCTTTGCATTAGTAAAACTGGCAGGTTGACCAACATGCCAAAAATAATATTTCCTCTGTCCATAAGAGTCCAACTTCTTTTACTCTACAGGTTGTTTCAGCTCTATGGTAATAAACATTAAGGGGTTATATGAGTTCCGAGGTGATTCTGGATTTAGTCTTTTGTTTCAGAACTCCACCTATTTTTCTTTTCTTTACAAAGCTCTGCATATTTAGGTCATAACTTTATAAATCTAAGATTTGTTTAAAACTTTATCTAAAGATCCAAATTTTTTCCAGTTTCACTATAAATAAGTATTGTTATGACATTATGATTGAACAAAATTAGAAATCCAACACAAAAATAAACACCGAATACATGGGTAAATGCACAACTCAACTAACTATTCAGTATAGTACAACTCAATAAAAATTATTAGCCGATCTCCGTGGCTCAGGGGTTAAGAGCATTGGTTACTGACCCGGAGTTTGCGGGTTCGAATCCCGGCCGGAGCGGAAATTTCTGACCGAAATTTTCTGTTTCCGGAATGCCATGGATGTAAAGGCATAGTGCCCTGAAGTAATGCGAAAGCGGTTCCGGGGCACACTTACATTTAAAAAAACATAAAAAAAATAATAAAAATTATGTTTCAAGATTCCAAATGTGAAGATTAATTAGTGAAATTTAATCAGAAATATTATAAACTGCTGAATATTTCATGTCATAGTTCCAATTAGGTGAGTTGCAGGTTAATTTTCTAAAGAAACCCTTTACATAAATTTTGGAATATTGAGAAATATTTCACTTTCATAAAAAAAAGTGTCCATTTGGATTAAATCTAATCCTGTTTTTTTTTCGGCCCTGAATCCAAAATGACCTCGGTAAAAAATGTTTGTATTATCATGTTCCTTAACCCTTTAAGGTTTGTTTCCATAGAGCTGAAACACTGTGTATAGACATTGCACTGTTGTATAATTGTATATTATACTTACTTCAAACTACATACCGATTTCATAATTTTATGTAAGAATTATTATTAGTAAGTTAAGTAGAAGAAGAAAGAGGAAAAAATAATACACTAATTACCTGAAAATATATTTCTCTCTCAGGTATAGAAAATATTGCAATTGGTAAACTTTTTTTTGTTTTCTTTATTTTAATTGATCACATCTTATAAAATTCACATATGTTTATACAGACTCACCATTAGTTTTTTTAACAGAGATTTCTTGTTGCATTATATCAAAGTTTCAATTTAACATTATTATCTGAAGTATTTTTCATGGAACTCAAAATTGGGAATGTGGAAACATGTAAACGATATTCAACCATAGAGGCTCCAACAATAATTTTTTTATTTATATAAAATATTTGACAGATGGAGTGCAATTTTATCAACTTGAGTTAACATCCTATGAACCATTTCCGATGGAAAATAATAATTCAAAAACGAAACACCATTAATTTTACACAAAGGAACCAATACATTATCACACCAAACTGCAACTAAAACAACAACTACAGCAACACTTTAAAGAAAAAAACTTTATGTACCTACTCGAGCTTTAAAATCCTACCCTTTCATTTTTAGACTTGCTGGGCTATTGTACTGAACATGTATGTGACATAATTGAATATTCTTTTCAGCAATCATTTTAATTACTCTACAGTTGACCCATTTTCCACGTTTGTTGACTAAACAATACTATACTAAATATCGTAATTGTTCTGAGAACATCAGAAAATGGATCAAGTGTTGAATAAATATTTTGGTCTTAGCATTGTTAGTAAGTATTTTCAAGTCCATATCTCTATTATACTTTGCAAGTCACTGTTAAGTGAGCAACACCAACAGAGGCTTACTTTCATATTTCCTACTAAATTTCAAATATATATATATAAAATCTTGAAGAAGTAACTAGCTGGACTGAGTTTTCAAAGAAGAAGCAGTGGCTGACGAGACACAAGACATTGGCCAGCGCAAGTGGAGATGCCGGCAGCTTCCCGGAATAAAAATGGTGACCCAGGTATTGTTGAACTTTGCAATTTTCGTCCATTTTTAAAATCTACTTTTCCTTTTCCTCTATTTTTACATTTTTGTTTGTTTTACCATAAAATATTATTCGAATTCCTTTCATTAGTGTCTTTTTTGTTGATTTAATTTTAAAAATACACAACCAAAATACTTCACATCATATACACTTTTCAAATGGGTATAAAAGTTTTGGAATTTCCATTATCAATATAATAATAACACTGTTTAGCGGAAGGTTACCACCAGACGAGGTTAATGCTCTAAGCTCTGAGCAATTTTTACCACCTAACCTTCAGAGTGATTCAAAAAAGTATGTAAACTGGTTAACCACATTTTAGTGGCGGTTAACGCTATAACACAAGGTGCAGAAATATTTTCTAACGGAATGTTATGCCCCTGGAGTTTAAAAAAATAAATCGATTATGTTTAGTTACACCTTATCTGTTTAAGCTATTGAAATTGGATTGATAAAACATTTCTCAATACAAGATGTGACTTTCTTTTGACATGAAGTCATGTCCATTACAAATTGTAGGGGCGGCCACAGGAGGAACACTTGAATGAAAGGAATTTATAACTTTTTGATGGTTGATAATTCGGATTTCGTTTTCGCCCAGTTAGGGCCTATGTTATTATGCACAGAAAAAGTTGGAATATTTTTTTCTCTCAAACTAACACAATTATTTGTTTCAAAATTGAAGTGGAATATTTTTAACAATGCCTTCAATGTGAAACTGATGCAATGCACCTGCTTTTTTTCTTATTTACAGACATGTTAAAATGCACATCTGTAAATTATTTGGACTTACACTTACTTTCAACATAATCAGTACACTTTGAACAATGTCAATGATAAACCAATCCTCTTAACCAAAATGATAAATCTCAAGATGTATGTCCTTGTAAACAGAAATCTTGAATTTTTTATAGTAATTTTAGTTACTGCATAGTTAAAATAATGCCTGAAATTGTCTCAAAATCAGCATAAACGTTGCATTACTTTCACAATGACAAGAAGAAGAAGAAAAAAAAAATATTAAAAATCTTCTCCTGCCAATTTCAAGCACTTGTGTTGGTTTGAGAGAGAAAAAAATATTATGACCATGTTTGTGCATATTACCATTGGTTGTTACTGGGCAAGAACAAAATTTAAATTTAATTAACTATCCAAAAGTTATGACCCCTAAAACAGAAATCTTGGTATAAAGATATAATCTTGTTATACATATAAAGGTATGATATTGGTATACAGAAACCTGTAATGGTCATGACTTTCACGTAAAAAAAGCTGACCTCTAGTAGTGGGAGTAAAATTTTAATTTTGTTCCAATATCTCAAATAGATAAGGTGTAACTAAAAATATTAGTTTTTTTCAACTGGGGGGCTGTGTCACAGCGTTACAAAGCGATTTTGCACCTTTTGTAAAACAGATTGGCTTTAGATACAGAGTTGAAACATTGTATGGTCAAACAAAAAACTACTTGGATGTATCTTTTAATTTTCAATTCGGACCAGGTCGATTTTTTTTAAATTGGTCCCCCTCTTTTGATTTTTTTATTGATTTTATTTTATACCAAAAAATAATGGCAGGCTTTGAATGTTTAAAGTTTCAGTTCAATTTTCTCTGCAACACTAAGTGATAAAGTCGTTCTGTTTTTGAATATTCATCTTTTCTGGTGGTTTATGACATGATATCATACCCAGTAAATAATAATATTGAGATTCCATTGAGATAAACTTTACCTCTGATCCTGGCCAAGGTTGGTCGGTTCCACATCTTGTACAAGGTTCCACCTTATTATTAATTATCTGTGACGATATCATATCAGAATGCACTAGAAAAGATAAAAAGTCATAACAGAACAACTTTATCACTTACCTACCATTACAGAGAAAATTGAACTAAAACTTTCAATTTTTCAGCTATTATTTTCTGGAATAAGATGAAATTATTTTGTTTTCGCCAAAGTACTTAAGCATATCAATAAAGAAAATCAAAAGCGGTGTCCAATTAAAAAAAAAAAAAAAATTGACCTGGGCCCTTTATAGCCCCTACATGAGGTCAGCCCCTGAAAATCAAAAATCTCCCCAAGTAGTTGTTTACAAAGCTATGTTTCATTTCCATACCAAAAGCCAATCGGAAGATATTCAATATTTGCCCGACTTATGCCAGACCTTGTACACAAAAACGAACACCTTTCTTCCAATATTTAATATTAGATCTTCTCGCAAGCAAAATTTAACATGAAAACTTATTGTGGGCTTGAATGTAAATTAGCTACTCGGGATTTCAGGTTTTTGATCAATTTAAAATGAAGTTAGGTTGGTGGTTGGTGAGTTTGAAAACTTTGATTACGATGTTGTAGGTTAATGGAAGTTGCTTCAATTAATTCCTAGTTAATATTGAAAATGTTTCCTCTTGGCAAACCTTATTTTCATGTGTTGATTTTTTTTTTTTTTTATCACAGTCTCTTGATATACACAAAAAAATACTAATAAATAATATTGAGAACAGAAAACAAAACTCTCTATCAGTTTTTAAATTTGGTTTTTATACTTAATATATTCTCTCGTCCATTGTTGAATATTGTATCTCTAATAAAATAGAATGATATTAATCATAAATGCCATTTCGTTTGATAGATGTTATGGTATAAAATTTAAAATGATAAATTTCCTTTTTTCCTTTGAATTGGAAATCAGTGGACTACTGTTTAGCACTTGTATGTAAGTGCCTTGGATCAAGTGTGTAAGTATTTTGAAATGGAAACGATTGAGAGCCGTTCTTAAACCCAAAAAATAAACAAAAATCTTAAATTATAGTTAAGAAGTTATTCCAACTCTGACTCAAATAATGATGGTGTCCCAACTCTGTTAATGATACTTGTCACACGTTTTGTTTCTTGTATTGTGTTTCCGTTTTTAAAAGAAATGCTTCTGTTTTACTGTTCCAGATTAGACCACGGTCAGCATATACAAATTATTTACATTTTAACTAAAATGTCTAGAAAATATCTTTTTTTATATTATTATAAAAATAAAATGATATTATTCTACTTATTTTTCGCGAATTCCAAACATTCTGTATATCCTGAATATTCCTCCTTCGATTTTGTATAAATAAAATCATTGGAATATATTAAATCTCTGGGTCCAATTTGTTTACCAAATTTCATCATATTTTATTGAAATTCATCATGGTTTTCATGTGGGAGACAATGATACAAAAAATGTATCAATGTTTGATATATTATAAAAAACCTTTGATTTATAGCTCTTTACAATGTGGACTTGATGCTTAACAGCACAGTAAAGAAATGATTTTTTTTCAAAATTAATACCGAATTTTCTTTGTTTTGTCAAAATAAATTATCTTTCTCTGAAAACTTGATGTCTCCTTTAGTATTTTTGCCATCTCACATAGAAATATATTTTTATGAAATTATACAGGGTGTAACTTAATTTATAAGATGTCAACCCGAAAGGAGGTTGTAAGGCAGGTATGAGATACAAAAAATCCAATTAAACATACACTTTACCTCGGATGATTTCAGAGATATCAGCCATTTTGTAATATTTTTGGACCAAAACGACATCTCTTACTTGTTTGGTCATAACTCCAAAAATATGACAGACAAAAAAAATAATTAAAAAATCGTCCATTAACCAACAAAATATCCATACTAATATTGTTAGTTGTTCTTCAATAAAAGTGTTGTTTACTCTTTAGAAGAGCTGGAAGTTGGAAAAACCGCTCATTCCAGAAATGGTGTCCAACTGCTACACCCTGTATAATAGAAAGTAATTGCCCTAGACAGCGTCAAATTTACGATCAACTTACAAATATTCTGTTTAAATATAAATTTCCAAGTTTCTAGCTTAAATAGTCGCGAAGATTACCCTTGTGAAACACCTATTGAGACATATATGTATATTGGCAAATATGATAGGTCTCATTTATTTGTCATTTTCTTGTTTAATTTATTACTAAATTTGGTTTCGCTAGTTTATTTTTGAAGAAATCATATATTAATCTATTTCTGATTGTGTTGGATGTTCTATCAATCCATAGGACTTATAAAGCTTGTAGATCTTTTCATTACTAGGAGATAGGTATTCGTCCCTCTCTCAAAGACTGAATGGCGTTGTGTATATGGGATGTCCAGGTGTTTTGGTCCCATTATATTGTGTACCTACCTAAATAAATAATTTTTACAACTGTGTACCAAATTTCCAAAAAAACTTAAATTGTAAAGTAATGGGCTGACCTGGTTTTCAAATGATTAATGACAAGAATTACCGAGTTCATACCAATAGGTCCTTACATATTTCAAACTCAGTTTGTTACAACATTGTGAGGGTAATGAAATTTTATGATTAAATTATTGTATAAAAATACCTATGAATAAATTTATACTTGATCAATTTTCATGTGTCACAAATGTTTCCATATTGTAGTATACGGTTGAAAGTATTTCATCAAAATTTGAGAGGAAAAGCAATACTTCCCAAAGTACCTCTAATAATATATAACAAAACTAATGTTATAGATGTCTTTTATAAGTATTATCGGGAAAATTACGTCTTACATTTTGTTAAAATTTATCAATATTCAAACTAATTAATAGGTAAAAGGTTGCTTTGTTAATCTTGGTTTTGTTTGTGATTTTATTTTTATAGGAAGTAGAAAAACAGAAGCGTCAAGAACTGGAACAGATCATGGCGGAGAACAACAGAAAGATTGAGGAAGCCCAGAGAAAACTGGTACGTATTCTTCCGAATTTAAAAGTAGAATTTTAGGAAAATAGAGGAAAGCCCAGAGGAAACTGGTACGTATTCATCCGAATTTAAAAGTAGAATTTTAGGAAGATAGAGGAAGCCCAGAGGAAACTGGTACGTATTCATCCGAATTTAAAAGTAGAATTTTAGGAAAATAGAGGAAGCCCAGAGGAAACTGGTACGTAATCATCCAAATTTAAAAGTAGAATTTTAAGAAGATAGAGGAAGTCCAGAGGAAACTGGTACAACATATTCATCCGAATTTTAGGAAGATAGAGGATAAAAATTTAATGATTTGTTCCAGGCGGAGGAGCGCCTCGCCATGGTGGAGGAGCAGCGGCTGATGGACGAGGAGAAGCAGAAGATGCGCCGGGAGCAGGAGCGGAGAGTCAAGGAGGAGCAGAAGAAGATCCTAGGCAAGAACAACTCGCGACCCAAGCTGTCCTTCTCGCTCAAACCCTCCTAGTAGTCTAACTCTTGACAGATAGCCCGGGCCTCAACTCTCAGTGTCTTGACAAACACAGAAATTGACGCTTATATACTCCGGTCCCTAAGTCTCAGTGTGTTGACAAATAGAGAAACTCATTCTTATAGTCCAGCCCTTAAGTCTCAGTGTGTTGACAAACACAGAAACTGACGCTTATATAGTCCGGTCCCTAAATTTCAGTGTGTTGACAAATAGAGTAACTCATTCGTATAGTCCGGCCCTTAAGTGTCTGTGTCTTGACAAACACAGAAACTAACGCTTATATACTCCGGTCCCTAAGTCTCAGTGTGTTGACAAATAAAGAAACTCATTCCTATAGTCCGGCCCTTAAGTCTCAGTGTGTTGACAAACACAGAAACTGACGCTTATATAGTCCGGTCCCTAAGTTTCAGTGTTTTGACAAATAGAGAAACTCATTCTTATAGTCCGGCCCTCGAGTCTCAGTGTGTTGACAAACAGAGAAACTGATGCTTATAATCCGGTCCCTAAGCAAAGTGTTGCGTGGCATACCGACTATTAGCTCACATCACATATAATGGGTGAATAAACTTAGAGAGCTGAATCCTATGTGTAAGGAAATATCAAGGTAGGTAGTACTTTTATTTATTTTTTAGATAATTAAATGATATTGTGTTTGGAATCACTTTGTATGACTTATAGTTATGAAAATATTTGTATTCAGATTATTGTCTTGATATGATTATAATAATTTCAACAGGTAAGTAAGACCTGGGCTGTTTTTTGAACAATATTTATTTGGTTAGGTTTGTTTTATTATTTTGGTGATACATGGTCTGGAGCTGTTGAGAAAGCTGTGAGTGAATCATGATCGGCTCAGAAATGCTCTCTCTAGTCCTAACCTAACCTAAACTTAAGAGGCCTAACTTTGCATAACAAAACCTAATCTAGCCTAACCTAATCCACTTCAGGTAACAAATTTCTCCTAAAGAAAGCTTTGATTGGTAGCATAAATACAATTTTATCATAGTTCACCCTAGTAGAAATTTTATTTTATATGTGGGTCTGTTATAATTAGTATTAAGCATTGCTAGTGAAGGTGTTCAAGGCAAAACACGTGGATTGGATCCCACTCGATGTATAAATTATTCCTCATTTAATTGAGTATCTCACCATTTAATAATGGTTACTGACCCTGAATTTGCGGGTTCGAATCCCGCCCGAAAAAAATCTCTCTTGAGTTTTTCTGTTTCTGAAATGGCATAGGTGTAAAGGTAAAGTAATGTGAAAGCAGTTCCGCGGCATTCTTTTACATAAAAAATAATAACACTACCTAGAAGATCAGGTTGTAGAAATCACCAATAGCATTAATAAATATTGGTTACCTTCCACTAAAGGGTCTATTTTAAAAATTATTGGTTTCTGTCAAAACTTTTAAAGAAAAATGCTTATGTGTTTCTCTTGTACTGTATAACAGCGATTTTCTAGCATTATTATCCACCAAAAACAAGAAGTCAATGGTTGGTATGTATCATTGTGTTCAAAGTGAAATATCACTGTAACTTATGTACCATAACTTGTTAAGAGGAATAAAAGATACCATTACTATGCTATTCAATTTCTAAATCATCTTAATAGTGGTATATTCCCTTTTAGCTTTTCCGTCCATAACTGTACCACAATAAGTTCAGAAAGGTCCATCTAGTATTTTTCTTTACAAATTGTTAATTTTTTTGTTGTTGGCAAGACTCAATGTGATTTTTATCCATCTTCAGTTCTTTACTACCTAGGTATATACCATCAAAAAACCAATGCCAGACCTTGGCCCTAAGGTATTTAAGTTAGTAGCTACTCCATAACTCAAACTTCAGGAACAATACTAACAGAATTATGTAACTCGCTATAAATTTTAGGATGTGTCTGTTGGGATGTAAGTTTTGACAAGAATTTGGTGTTTAACAATAATAAGTGTGCATTGTATAGGATAGTTCAGATTTTTTTTTAAGATGAGTGTTTTACAGTCCCTTTTTTCTGAGCCATGAAAGAAGTCATAACTGTAACCAAACATTGGATACATATATTTGTGGACTCTGTGATTCGAACCCTTCTGAAAGGCAAGCGAACTATATAATTATATATTCTAATGTTATTTGTATGTTCATGTTTTTAAATACCAACATGGGAGTCTCTGAATTTAGAAAATATATTCTTAAGCTACAGTGATAGGAAAGTAGTTTTCAATGTACATAGCATTCAAGCTTTTATTCGCCACTGGTCAAGATTACCTTCAATTGGTTGAGCCAGTTTGAGTATAAAAACTTGAGGTGCAATCTTATAGTTCTAATTGATTTTTTTCTAGTTACATGTCATAATCTCTTGTAGGTAAAATTTTGTGTTTGTCTCTTTGAAAAAAATTAATGGACTTTGAATAAACCTTATACCCCCTTCCTTTTAATAATCACAATGATTTGGATGTTCTTATACTATGTAGTATCTCCACAGGAACTATACATAGAGGAAACTGTTACAAGATTACCAAACAACTCAACTTGAATAAAAAAATAACTCCGTAAAAAAAATCACTCTTTAGGAATCATGAGAGTCTGATTTGTCCAGAAATGTAACAGTATAACAACCTTGATAAAAGGAGGAAGAACCACGTCTTTACTTGACTAGCTTTTACTTGTTTATTATACAAAAAAATCTCCATAATTATATATTATAACACATTTGATTTTTTGGTAATATTTATTACTAAAAAATCTTTCTTAGGATATAGACGTGAGTGACTGCCCAAGGAGGATATGGGGCTCCGTCCCTTGATTAGAATCACATTCAGTTCCCCAGTGAGTTGAGGAGGATATGGGGCTCCGTCACTTGATTAGAATCACATTCAGTTCCCCAGTGATTTGAGGAGGATATGGGGCTCCGTCCCTTGATTAGAATCACATTCAGTTCCCCAGTGAGTTGAGGAGGATATGGGGCTCCGTCACTTGATTAGAATCACATTCAGTTCCCCAGTGAGTTGAGGTGGATGTGGGGCTCCGTCACTTGATTAGAATCACATTCAGTTCCCCAGTGATTTGAGGAGGATATGGGGCTCCATCCCTTGATTAGAATCACATTCAGTTCCCCAGTGAGTTGAGGTGGATGTGGGGCTCCGTCACTTCGTTGTACCCCGAAGCCGAAGAGTCCACGGTGAAGACACTGTCGCCTAGCGTGGGTTCAGAGTCCTCGCTGGATTTGGAGAGGGACGTCCACAGCTTGTCCACTTTGTCCCAGTCGTCAAAGAGCACAGTGGCCGTGCTGTTGTTGTGCATCTTGACCATGTGCTTCTGATGGAGATGGCGGTAGTAGTTGGTCCTGCCACAGCAGTAGCAGTAGTAGTACTCATAGTGGACCTTGGTCATGTGCTCCACCAGGGCTGCCTGGAAGTGAAAGGTCTGGCCACACTTGTGACAGGCCAAGGCGGGACGCAGGGTGAGGGGAACAGACCTCATGTGGTGAGGGCGGAGGGTGTGTTGCACCTCTAGGTGGTGGATGAGAGAGGACTTGTTGGTGGAGGTGAAGTTAGAACAGAGGAGGCATGAGACGTAGCTCTCGTTGTGGTAGAGTTTGCAGGGCCGGCCAGCTGAAATGAACATAGAAGGTACACATCAGGACAGAGGTGTCAGGTAAGCGCACACTTATCCGGAGGTTACGGATCGTAGTTTCTAGTTTAATTGACTTTTATATGACAGATTTTTTTTTTACAGAGAGATGACCCTACCCTTTTTCGATAAAGGTAGGTTACCTGTGAATGATTATTAAGTAAACATAAGGGTTGGTTCTAAATTTCTTTTTTGTCCCTGCGTTTTACATGACAATGAAATATTTTACTTCCGAAAAATTTCTAATATAAGAAATCGGAAGTATTGCGTTTGTTTTTGTAAAAAAAATATGTTTTTGCTCCGATTTCAATTTTTTTCATATTTCTGGACTTTTCTTAACCTCCTGAGCAACTTTGGTTTTGTGTGCGTCTCTCGGTCCGTCGGTCTGTTAAATGTATTCCTTGTAACGCGCAAATCTCGAAAACTACTCGACGGATTTTGATGAAATTTTGCACACATATAGGAGACATTCTGAATTTTAAATTAATCAAATTCGTAGTAGCGGTTCTGGGTGAAAGAGACCATGCGCCTGACCACTATCTTTTTACTTAAACGCTTATATCTCGTGAACGGTACACCCGATTTTGATGAAATTTTGTATGTACATGCATATTATTGTTTTACATACGCTATTCATAATTATTTTTTAATTAATTATAATTTAACTCTGATATTTAAGAAAATCCGAGATTTTAGACAAAAATGTCAAAAAATAAGGACCACCACTTGCTGTTACAGAATTTTTTGTGGTATTTAGAATGTAGAAAAAACGGTATTCTACCATTTAAAACAAATTTGAAGAAAATCGGTTCAGTCGTTTTGTATAAATTTTGTATAATATCTCAAAATTGGCAGTGTTTTTTTTATTTTGCAAACAGATGACTATTTTTCATTTTCTAAACTAATCATTTGTTTGTTTTTCTTACGTAATAATTTATTGTAATAGGTAAGCAAAGATAGGTAGGACATGTGATCGCGAGACTAACAAATGTTGTATTTATAGGATTTTATTACAATATCTTATTCATCAGTTTAATAACTTCAGTGCTTTAGCGTCTGAGCGGCGCCGATTGGACTATTGTGGAAGATCAAGAATACATAATATAATTTATTAATTACAAGTCAGCCATGCCTCGATTAAATCACCGCGCCGCAGGCCTGGCCGCAACGCGGCTAGTTTATTATAAAGCAAAAGAGAAACTGACCTATACTATTTTCCGTAAATGGCCGAATCCAAATCGAGGTCGGCGAAGGGTGGGGTGGTATTAGTGACTAGTTTGTATGGATCGTCCTCTAGGAATTCCGGTACGAAGGTCGAGGCGTAGGGGTTCATCTCGTGTCTATGCTCTATGTGAAAGGAAATCTGTTTCGGATCGTCGGAGCTGAATTCTCCGCAGAAGCAGTGGTACACGAGTTGTTTGAAATTTATGATCGGACTTCTTCTACCTGGAGACAAAAGAGAGAAAGGTAGACATTCCTGATGCAATCACGTTTATAAAGTGTTTCATTGAGGTGAAATAAACAGACGTTTTTCAAGTTTCCTGTGTTTAACAAATTTATTGTATCATGTTAATTGAGTCTGCTGTCACACCTCAGTATCGGATTTACAATAATTATTATCTACTCGGTGCAGTGTTGGAGATTATTCCATATTAGTAAAGGAGCTCCCATAACTCCTAGCACATCGTATCACAACTCCTATCTCTCTCCCTTAGACCCGAAAAACGTCAGCTGGTTTGGCCTTATTCTGAAGAAAAAAAATATTTGACCCATAGAATTTTAAAATGAGAAAGAACCATTTTACAATAATAATAATTCCGGGTCCGTGAGATAGGTATTGATACCTTAATCACGGTGGTGAGAGGATTTTATGGACGATCAGATCCAAAAGTTAGCCTTAGCTTAGGAGATGTACAATTTATGTAAATTTATTTTGAAATCAATAAAGTATCAATTCAATTCAATTCAATTCAATGTCTAGGCTCCCTTCATGTCCATTGATTCTATTTGGTTTTTAACGTCCTGACCTGAGGTAGACAGGACGGGTGTTCTACCCTCCATTCGCTGGGAATCGTTCCAGATACACTCATTAACTGCTCCAACTGGGAATCGAACTCAGGATCTTTGGACTACGGGCAGTAGTCACAACCGTTATGCCACGGAGGCTGGCTACCATTTTACAAAAACTTGTGCAACGTATTATTTACTTGGGCCGTTGAAAAAGGGAATGTTGAAATTTTCGTTATTCTTTTGTCTCCAGTGATTATTACGATTTGTAAGGTTAGTCTCATAAATGTCTTCACTCATAATAATTATATCTTGTGTAGTGACAGTGGTTCAGTGGAGTAGCGCACTAGCTAGTTGCACGAATGGGTGATCACTCTGACCAGAGTTCGATCCTAAGCAGGGCAGAACATTTTCTGTTCTGTATTTTAATATCCGGGGTTCATTCGAACCTCTTTATAAGGTAGTTTTCTGTAAAGATAACAAACTAGTGGCCGAGAGGCGGCATTACGAAAATGACTATGGATATTAGAAAATGATGTACATGGGAGTTTTTTTTATATACAAAATTCCATTTTTTTTAACCTCACATTGACAATAAGGTAGTAGGCCCTCTGATGAACCAGTAGAAATTGCGTCTCCTGATTGAACAAGTGGTTATAGCTCTTGTCTGGTAATCTAGGTAGCGTAGTGATCCGTTGGTTCGAATCCCACCCAATAGGAATTTTTTGTCATTTGAGTATGTGACCACATAATAAACATTAGCATAGCTGAGTATATTGAGGTTGATATGGTCCGGCGTATAACACTAACAAGAGTAACTCACCTATCTGCACTTTCCTCTTCTTCACATAGCTTTGATAGCTGAGTATATTGAGGTTCACATGGTCCAGCTTATAACACTAACAAGAGTAACTCACCTATCTGCACTTTCCTCTTCTTCACATAGCCTTGGTAGCTGAGTATATTGAGGTTGATATGGTCCGGCGTATAACACTAACAAGAGTAACTCACCTATCTGCACTTTCCTCTTCTTCACACAGCCTTGGTAGCTGAGTATATTGAGGTTGATATGGTCCGGCGTATAACACTAACAAGAGTAACTCACCTATCTGCACTTTCCTCTTCTTCACATAGCCTTGGTAGCTGAGTATATTGAGGTTGATATGGTCCAGCTTATAACACTAACAAGAGTAACTCACCTATCTGCACTTTCCTCTTCTTCACATAGCCTTGGTAGCTGAGTATATTGAGGTTGATATGGTCCAGCTTATAACACTAACAAGAGTAACTCACCTATCTGCACTTTCCTCTTCTTCACATAGCCTTGGTAGCTGAGTATATTGAGGTTGATATGGTCCAGCTTGTGCTTCAGTAGCTCTTCGGGTTCTGGCTCGTGGTTTCTGTCTGTATCGATATACTGGTTGCATTTGGTGCAGTACAGATGGGAAAAGTTAAAATTCTCTATGTAGGGATCGTTCAGTTTCTTGGTGAAGTAATCGAGCTGTATAAGTCCCCTGTCGAACATTTCGGTGAAGTTGAGATGGAAGTCGACGTGATGGTCAATGCCAAGCATGTTGCGCGCGGTTTCATTCCCACACAGCGGGCATTCGTGGGGATCCCCTGAAATGATACGCGTTGTTTTGTGAAAACACTAGTTGGAAATCAAATGACGAAAAAGTTTAATTAGTTTTTTTACAAAAGTTATCATTTTTGTGTTAATCACTTTCGTGACGTCATTTTTTTTTTTTTTTTTAATGGAAGGCAGGAAAAAATCTTTCAAAGACACCCAGATCCTTTTTTTTTTTTTTTTTTTTTGAGGGGGAAAATCTTATAAGATTCCTTCAGCAAAGCTCTAGTGCTGAAGGATATGCGGGACTTGCCGGCAGGGTATGGTGTGTCGCCCCTCTTGAAGGGCACCAATTCTGTCGGCTCACCCGCTAAAAACCCCCCCGTTCTTCTTTGGTATTTCCTGGAACCATGTTGATATTTCTTCAGGAAGCTCTTGTTATTTTTTATTTAATTATTGTTGTCCATTCTTCTACCACGCTCCTCCTTCTCTATCATGATTTTAGATATCATATTATTGACTTTTTCCCATTGTCCTTTATTTTCTAGCATTGTTGTAACAAGATTGCTTGGTGTCAGGTTTCTTTGGACCATCTCCTCCGTTTCTGTTCGAAGTGTCGTCCATCTAGGACAGTGGAATATGGTGTGTTCTGCTGTGTCATCTTCTTCGCAAAAGTAGCATTTCGGATTTGGCTTTTTCTTGATTTTGAACAGGTAGTAGTTGAAACTACCATGTCCAGTCAGAGCTTGGGTTAAATACTGATTGATTTCACCAAACTTTCTCTCAAACCAAGGCTTTATGAATGGTATTACTCTCCTTGTCCATAGTCCTCTTTCTACTTTGTTCCATTCTTCTTGCCACTTATTCATCGTTGTTATTCGTTCTTCAGCTCTTTCTTCTTTTGATTTTGTGTAGCATTGTTTCCTTTCTTTGACAAGAAGATCAATGGGTATAGTTCTTGCAACTACCATGGCTGCTTCAGTGGCTGTTGTTCTGTGAGCTCTACACACCCTTAAAGACATTTTTCTCTGTTCCGAAATTAATGCTTGTCTGTATGTGATCTTGTCCGTGATGAACGACCAAACCGGTGCTGCATAAAGGATCACAGAATTGGACACGTTCTGCAGTATTCTTCTTTTATTTTCTCCTGCGCCTCCTTGTCTTGGCAGTATTCTGGATAAGCTTGCTGTTGCTATTCTAGCTTTTTTTACGATGTGTTGCAAGTGTGCGTGGAAGTTGAGCTTCTTATCCAGGATAACGCCAAGGTATTTTATATCGTTTTTTATGTTGATTTGGTTACCATCGAGTTGTATGTTTAGTGGTCTACACGATTTTTTCCCTATTATAAGAACTGCTTCGGTCTTTTCAGGTGCTAGAGTGAGTCCTGTGGAGCGCATCCAGTCTGCTATTTGCTGAAGTGTTACATTTACTTTTATCTCTAGGTTTTCTTCTGATCCTGCCATTGCTATGATTGCCAGATCGTCGGCGTAGGCTATTAGTGTTACGTCTTCTTGTGTTGCTACTTTCAGAACATCATCATATAGCACATTCCAGAGCACCGGCCCGACGCAGCTCCCCTGGGGTACGCCCGATGTCATGCCCCTGTTGATATGGTTTTCAGGAATTTCTATTCGTCTGTCTGTAAAGTAGCTCTGTATGATCCTTACAAGATATTGGGGAATGTTTTTTCTATTGAGTGCATCCACTATCTTGCACCATGGAGCGCTGTTGAAAGCATTTTTCACGTCCACTGTGATGATTGCACATAGCTTCCTCTTTCTTGCAGGTTTTTTCAGCTCTTTTTTAGCCATATTTACAACTTTATTGACAGCATCTGTGGTTGATTTTTTTGGGCGGAAACCGAACTGATTTGGAGATATTGTGTTGTTGCTTTCCAGTGTGTAATTTAATTTTTTCGTTATTAGTTGCTCCAGGACTTTTCCTGTCGTGCTGAGTAAGCAAATTGGCCTGTAGGATGAGGGTGTACCTTCAGGTTTTCCAGGTTTTTGAAGCAGCACAACTTTTCCTGTTTTCCATTCTCGGGGAAAGTAGCCCTCAGCAAGACAGTTATTAAATATTTTCAAGAAAATATTTGGTTGTTCCATTATCAGAATCTTTAATACTTCGGTGGGGATTCCGTCTGCCCCGGGAGCTTTCTTATTTTTCAGTTTGATGCATGTTTCAACTAGTTCTTCTACTGTGAACTGCTCTTCTGCATTTATTGCGACATAGATATCACTCCATTGTGTTTGGTTGTGATTTGGAAAAAGTGCATCCAGAATTTTGTTTTTTAGGTCTGGAGGTATCGCTGGTTTATGGGTTGGGATTTTTTGTGTGACTATTTTATAGCCGGTTCCCCAGATGTCCTCTTCAAGTTCTTCACATATTTTTTTCCACCCATCTTTTTTGCTTTTTTCTATTGTGTGTGCTAGCTTTTTCCTTGCTTCTGAGTAGTTTTTATGCAGTATGGTGACTGTGATGGATCCTGGCTCTGATCTGCGCTTTCTTGTGTACTTTCTTCTTGCAGCTATACATTTTCTACGGGCATCTCTTACTTCTTCGTTCCACCAGTAAACTTTCTTTTTATGGCTTGGTTTTTGCTGTGGCATAGAGTAAGCACAGGCTGTTTCTAATGCTCTCATTAGATCTGTTGGTGTATTAATAGAACACGACTCGTCATTAAATTTTTGCAGTAGTTTTTCTTTGTTTAGTTTTTTAATGTTCCATCTTCGACTAGGGGGTGTGGGTTCGTCAACTAAATTTTCGCCTACTTCAAAGTATATGTAGCGATGGTCGCTCAACGATTCCATGTCGTCTAGTACTTTCCATTTCTGCGTTGTTCCAGCGACGGTCTCTGAGCACATGGTGACGTCTAAATATGAAAGTTGTTCATTTCTACAAAAGGTTGGTATTTTACCATCATTCATTAATATAAGATTTTCAGAGGCCATCCATTCAAGAAGCAAGTTGCCTCGTCTATGGTTGTGTCTGCCACCCCATTCTTGTGCTTTGGCGTTGAAATCACCACCTATCACAATGTTTTTTTCTCTCAGTGCTTGAATCTCACCATTAATGTTGTCTATAACCTCTGTAAAATTATTTATCCCCGTGTTAGGAGATATATATACACTAAAGAACACGTGTTCAGCAGTTTTTATATAAACGTAGCCATTCTTCTGTTCAGATTTATTTACAAATAAATTTTTGTTATTGACGTATATACATGAATCATAATTAACAGATGCTATCCATTTTTCTTCTTTGGCAATATTTATGTTGGGTTCGCTAATGAGGCATATGTCGATATTGAGGTCAAGTGTTGTTTTCTTTAGTAGTTCTGTTGCACTTCTGCATCTATTGAGGTTAATTTGAAGGATTTTCATGGTTGAAATCTTTTCGTCCCTTGGTTCCTTCTTGATCGAAATTGCGGGCATGCCATGGTATCTGGTCTGTGACCGCTTTTGTTGCATTGAGGGCAGACGCTAGAATTACTGCAAGTTTCAAATGAGTGACCTGTTTCCATGCAGTTAAAGCATTTGTTTTCTCCCGATTTTTCTGACGCGCAATTTTTTGCTATATGTCCCATTCTCAAACAGTTATAGCATCTTGGTATATGCATCTTCTTTTCTACACTGCAGAGGGTCCAGCCTATTTTTATTTGAATCAATTTTATAGAATATTCTGATGATACCACGATTTCGGACATGAGCGTTCCATTTCTTGCCTGTTTTAATGATTTTATTGTTATATTTGTATTGTCTTCTACGCCCAGAGCTTTCATTATACCTTCCTCTATGTCGTCTTCTTCTGCCAAAGCGTCGATTCCAATAACCATGAGTGTTCTGTCGTCTTTGGGAATATTGACAGTTAAGTGTGCTCCATGGCTTGCTAGTATTTCTGCCTTCAGTTTTTCTGCCTCTCAGAGAGTCATCTTTGTATTTTTTAACATTTTTTATATTTACTCCTAATTCTTTGGGGTTTACAGCTTCCTTCATGGTTTTGGTCATATCTGCATATGAAATGTTACTCGAGGTGGATGGTTTGATTATTAACACTTCGGTATCTCTCGGTTTTCTTTCAAATTTCTTTGTCTTGTCTATTTGAGTATTTGGTACATAGAACTCTACTTTAATGTCCGTGATGATTGTGGCTAGTTCTACTAATTTTCTAATTTCTTGTCTCCTATCTTCTTCTATTACGGCTACCGCAATTTCTTTGCTTCCAGTTTTTAGTAATTCGTTAATTAGTTCTTTCAGAGACTCAACCATCTCTTCTACTTCTTCACCGGCTATACGATATAGTCTTTTGCGACATTCCGTCCCCTTTTTCGTTTTTGAGATGTTTTCTACGTAGCTGGTTTCTCCAGCTTTCAGATCATTATTAAGTACCTCCTCTAAGCTTGGGTGGATCACTTTGGCTGTGTCTATAATTCCGGATTTACTCTCTCTAGACTTCAGGAATAGGACCGTGTCTGGTAGTTGGTTCGGCACTAGTGGATTACCTACCTTTAAACTGGACTTGATATATAAATCATCTGGCCATTCTTCCTTAAGCAGGTCTTTCACAATTGTGAAATTTCCTTTTCCTTCTTTTAAGGTCTCGATCATGTTTCTAACTTTTGTTATATTCATATCTTCTTCCTCTTTTTTTAAATGTTATATTTTGATCTCGGTTCCTCGGCAGATCCTGGGGTGTGGGATTTCCACCCACTAAAAACCCACCTTCTCTAAAAGCTAACCGCACTTGGAACCGAAAAATATCATTACTTCAAGTGCGGCGCTGTAGGGCACCTACTGATTTCGTTGTAGTGCCCTCCCATCTCTCTCTTTTATAACTATTATCTCTCTCACCATTCTCTCTATACCCTCCCAATTCTCTTTACTCGTTAACATTTCCTCTATTATATTCTCTACACTTAACACTCTCCCTAACTTTGTATAACACTCCTCTCTCTGGACCTTGAACTTCTCACACACAAAAAAGGTGTGAGCAGCATCATCTCTATTCGCATCACAATATCTACACTTCTCTGTTCTCACTTTTCCCATTCTCTTTAAATAAAATTGAAAATTACCATGGCCGGTCAAAAATTGACTCAGGTGATAAGTCAAGTTACCATGTTTTCTCTCAAGCCACGCACTCACGTCCCTTATTATTCTCTTTGTCCACTGTCCTCTCGATTCTTCATTCGCCCACTTTTCCATCCAAGTTTCTCTCAATCTCTCTCTCAACTCTCCCTCTCTCTCTCTCCTCTCGTTCTCTTCCCTAATTTTCTGTATAGCATACATTTCTGTCCTCTCCTGTACCATCAGCTCTATAGGTAAGCTTCTAGAAATAACTTGAAGCGCAGGAGTAGAGGCAGTCCTGTATGCTCTACACAATCTTAACATAATTTTCCTCTGCACTTTCTCAAGCTCTGTCACATATTTTTGCCATCTGGTGACCGCTCCCCATACTGGTGCACCATATAGCAACACACTATACACCACCGACGCTAATAATTCTCTCTTATCATTGTCTGGTCCGTTTATATTGGGCATTAAACGAGCCAGACTACCCGCTGTTTTCCCCGCTCTCTCAACAGTTTTCTTGACATGTTCAGCCATTTTCAAATTTTGTTCAAAATATACGCCTAGATATTTGGCTGACTTTTTTGATTCTATCTCTATATTTTGAACACGAATTTTAATTTCCTTACACACCCTTTTCCCCACTAACAACACAACCTCGGTTTTTTGAGGCGCTATTTCTAATTTATGCTCTCTCAGCCATTTCCCTATTGTCTCTATCACACCATTCATTTCCTCTTCCAATCTTTCTCTCGTTTTACCTCTTGTCACTACAGCCAAGTCATCAGCGTACGCGACTAATTGCGTATTGGCTGGTGTGTCCACACTCAATATGAGATCGTAATATATATTCCATAACAAACCTCCTAGCACGGATCCTTGCGGTATTCCGCAAGAAAGGTCAATCACGTCTGTCCCTACACATAGCTCTCTATCCTCTAAGTAGCTACATAATATGTTTACCAAGTACCCAGGGAGTCCCAACCTTTTAATTTCCGCTATAATACCCTCCCAGGGCACGCAATTGAACGCATTACGGATGTCAACTAGGACCATAGCACATAGCTCACTCTTTTTCTTTGCTTCCTCACCAAATTTCAAAACTCTCGTCATCGCATCCACTGTCGATCTTCCCTCTCTAAAACCATACTGACTGTCTGATAAATCCCCCCTTCTCTTGATCTCCTCTATAATTCTCACTTTCAACATACTCTCCATCGCTTTTCCAAACACGCTCAAAAGACATATTGGCCTATACGCCATATTCTCGCTGCCTGCCTTTTTTCCCTTTTCAATCAGCACTAGATTTGCCTTTTTCCAGCAATTTGGGAACTGTCCTTTAAACGTCATAACTACTCAAATTCGCTTTACTGATTTTTTGTTGAATACAGGACTTGAACCACCGACCTCCAGGTTACAAGTCCGCTGCCTTATCGATCAAGCTACTGAGGTCGGTTACAAAATGATGAAAAAGAAAATAACACTAACAAGAGTAACTTTTACCCGACTAGTCATCTAGCAAGGAGGGAATGGAAGGGAGTAAGACTCGTTGGTAGCGAAGATCAGGGCAAGTCATGATGTATGAGACGGATAGGGGGTGTCACCATAATGGTAGAATGTTTGAGGTGATCTAGTAAAGAGGCCCTCGTTTAAGAGAGCACTCTCACCCTTATATTCTCCAAATCTCCTTTTTATCTGTCGCACAACGTATTCTGATTGGTTAATTTGAACGCAACAACCAATCAGAGTGCGTTGTGTGACTGTTTAAAAGAAGATATGGGGATTATGCGAGTGGATATGTTAGTCTAGAGTTCTCTATCCTCATTCGGGTGAGAACTATTTATTCGGCCCGACAACCTCTATTAATATAATGCCATTGGTATATTTTTTGTCTGATGAACTTTAATTTGTTAGGAATGGGAATACACATCACATAGAATGGCTTGTTGTTCTGGTAATGCGGTCTTTATGTATAAGGCTTGAAATCAGCTGGTGAGCTGAGTTTAACGGAACTCAGCAAGTTGGGTTCTTGGCAGCCCTATTGGCTATCTAATTATTTTAATTGCCTTGTATTGTGCTCTGTGTCAAAGACTCCATATAGCAAGGTAATAAATAGATTTACCGTTGGTTTTTAGATCCAAACAAATATTCTAAATCTGGGAAATTATTGGACAAGAATATTCAAGATTTGACATTGCCAATAATACACCCAATGAATTTAGACGAAGTTAGTATACAGGGTGGTCCAGAAAGTTTGCACCAAAATGATAGGGGTAATAAAAGAGTCCATTTCGAACAAAAATGTTCCCGGACATTTTCCTTTATTTTTTGTCGTTTTCAAAATGGCGGCCAAAACGTGTGTTTTTCAAATATGTGCGTTCAGAACGTTGACAGCCTAAATGAGCATAATCATTAAAACATTGAACGGGTTAATTTAACTTATTTTAATTAAAATTTTATTTTCAATTCAAAAATACAATCCGTTTTTTTCTAGGTGGTACAGAAAAAAATAAAAAAATCAAAAGCCAACCAAAGTCGGAATATTTGAAAAACACACGTTTGGCCGGCATTTTGAAAATGACAAAAAATAAAGGAAAATGTCCGGGAATATTTTTGTTGGAAATGGTCTCTTTTATTACCCCTATCATTTTGGTGCAAACTTTCTGGACCACCCTGTATTATTTTATGATGACTTTCAGTCAAAGCAAAGTAGCAAAAAGTTCACAAGAGAAAATTGAAGACATCAAGACTTAATGGACATCCTGTAGAATCCTCAGTTTTAAAACCATCAGTATAGCATTTGGTTGCTGATGCACAAGGAGCATAAGACTTCATTAACTCCAGGAATTCTTCTGGTAAAGAACAGGAGGGACAGAAGTTTTATTATCGACACTCAATTGAGTGTTAACTGTTAATAAATATGATTTATTCACAAGCCATAGTTTGATTGTTAAAGTCCGATAACTCCTTGAACTTCAAACATAAAGGTTTATGCTTATTACTAGTAAAGAGGGCTACCGACAAATCCTGTTCAAAGAATTTTTTGTGGACAAGATTAAATGGGAACCCTCCTATTTTTGACGTGGTTTTAGAAATTTGCTGGGGCCGAAGTTGAATTCAAATTTTTACCGAGATTTTTTGTTTGAACAGTAAATACTCACCTCGGTACTTCATGACCCTGACATCTGTAATGTTGCACAAGGGCATGTGTTTCTTCTTGAAGTGGCACTGGGCGTCGTCCCGTAGCTTGAAGTAGAAGTTTCTGTTGATCTTGCGTATCTTCCGCTTGCCCTCTGGGTTCAGTGACGTCAGCTCCAGTCTCGGCTGGGCGGTGGTTTCCTCGTCAAACTGCATGATGATGTCCTCCATCTTCTGCACGTCGTCTTCTTTCAGCTGTGGGGGTGGAATATTAGTTTTTTTCATTCACACAACACACGTTCACAACACCTCCTCAACATTCCATTTCATCGCACAGACTTCATGAGTAAAAGTTTCACTGTAAATGCTGCCAGATTGTGGAATCAGCTTCCAGAGGAACTCAGAGTCTTGGAAAATCGTACGTCATTTAAGATGAAATCAAAGGAATACATTTTTGCCTTGGATGATATTGTATATATGTTGTATTGTATATTTTGTATAATTGTGTAGCCCCCCTTCCTTTTTTTTCTTTTTTTTTACAAAACAATCAACAACAAAAAATTAATAACAATGAATTAAAAAAAAACTTAGAAGTATGTACAAAAAAAATAAAGAACAATACATATAAAATTATATTTATGGGTGAAATATTTATGAACTGCATGATGTAGTCCTCCATCTTTTGCACGCCGTCTTCTTTCAGCTGTGGGGGTAGAATAATGAGTGCTCATTATATTAAGAAAAAAAGTAGGCCTTTTTGATCTACAGTCATTGTTTTAAGTTGCAACATAATTGTATCAACGAACGTTTCAAAGATTTTGGTTAAATTTAGGTAGTTTTGGTGTGATTGAAATTAATGAAGAATCAACAGGAGGTAATTCTCCTTAGCTGGTGAAAGGGTTCACAACGTACTATCGGCTATCCCCGACCTGGAAGTTGTTTTGTTTTAAGTATAATTATATTCAATAAAGTATATGGTCAGGCAAAATACATGCAGGACAATGCCTCGGGTGTATAATAGCATTGGGTCGGATACATTCGTCTAATATATTAAGTGAATAGTATTAACTGAAATTTTGCATGTTCACTAAATTCTAGTAAACTCTTATCCTAAGTGACGGTAGTTAGTGCAAGAAACGCGAGAAAATATGACCCGGTGAGTACTCTACCCGACGACCGGCCACTCAAGGAGTATTACCAGACAAGGACTGGACCACCAGGAGTAGTTGTGGGCGGAACTTGTGGTAATTTCTCTCATGGTAAAAGAGGAGAAAAATCTTTATAATAATACTCTTTTTCACCCAACCAGACATGATGATGCTTGTTGGATGGTGACTCACTCTCTCCTTCAGTTTCTTCTCGTTACGCTCAAACTCGGCCACAAACTTTTCAAACTCGATGGACTCGGGCCGCCTCACGGGACTCATTGTCCAGTTGAGGCCGGCGCTCTGGTTGGCACAAATGTTGCACTTGAAGAAGCGGTTGCATAGTTTGTTGAGCTTGATGAAATCGTCTCGGATGACGCTCTTCGGGTCGATCTCGGTGATGTTCGGGTGTTTTCGGAGTAAGTGAATTTTTATTTCCTTTTCATCTGTGGGGAGAGAAGATAGCCAAGGATCGTTTTTCTCCATTTATTTATTTTTAATAGGTTGTGGGTTCGTAATATTTTTGAGTCTAAAAATATTTTTTTTGTTTTTCTTACATTGCTAGTGTCACAACCACTGAGATCATATAACATAGAGGGAACCCGATGTATCAGGATTTGCGTCCAAGAGGGACCATCAGCTGATTTCAAAATCAGTGCCGGAGTTGTAGTAATTTTTCTCTCGCGAAAGAGTGGGTACCTAAATTACCTAATTCTTCTAAAATAATATTTTTACTTTTTTGTACTTACATATTATTTATTTTTGTCTTTGCTTCCTCTTTTAATTTCTTTATTTTCTACTTATAATGTATTTATATAAGATTTGGTATCTGACGTGAAAATTAAGGATGTTTAGATGTCCGCCACTGCATGAGGTAAACAAAAAATCAAATAAATTGAACCAATCAGAAGCCGGGATTTGTTGAAAGAGGGACCATCAGCTGTTCAAAGTTGGACGCATAAATTTGTTCAACTCGAGATAGGTAAGGTTCCCTCTATGTTATATGATCTCAGTGGCTATTCATCTTGTGGCTATGAACTAGTCCAGATGACAATGAATCCTAGTCTCATATTATAAATATGGTGCCTTAACTCGAGAATGGTAATAGCTAGAGACTTGAAATTAGCATGAAAATTGATTTTATATACCTCACGAACCACGAATAGATTTAATCTCTTAGACTTAAAGCCCTTCTTATTATCATTTAGGACTCACTCATCTGTTTGGATTTGTTCTTGGCGTTAACGGGGCACGCTGTACACTCAAATATCGTCTTGAAAGCATTGGGGTTCTCGTTCTCGTGCCGCACGATCTGCCTCTGCACGAGGGTCTTGTTGTTGAGCACGGACAGCCAGAGGTCATCCTGCTTGGAGGGGACGGGGCACTGGTGATGTGGCATGAGCCCCACGGGGGTGTAGGACGCCTTCAGACATTTCCCGCACACAAAAATTTCCCCTGAAATGAAGTACAATTCTATACTGTACAATAGATTCAACATCACAGTGGATATATTATACACAGTAAAAACATATTGTGACAGTCAGCATAGGTGCACGAAATCGGTCTAGTTATTTGTGTTTTTGTGGGAAAAACAAAAATTAAAATTGGATGTTCATGAAATAACGAAGTTTTCGCGGTTTTTTTTTACCTTTTTAAAAAAAGGTAACTGTGCCCCGGAAGGACGGAACCGTATTCGCATACTTCAGGACACTATACTTCGCAGTTCTTATTTCAGGTTTTTTTTTTTTTTGGAGGGGGTCCAGACACCTCTGACAACCCCCTAAAAACGGCCTAGAGGCCCTAGAGTAACGAATAACATGAAGGAAATAACAATAAAATATTTCTTAAAAAAAAAAAAAATATAAATAAATTTATAGATAATAATCATGCTTAGCTCTAAAAGAATAGAAAAGGAAATTAAGGAATTGAAGTTTAAATGGGCAAGACATCTGGTAAGGTCAGATCACAGAAAATGGTCTAAAATAGCCACAGAATGGGTTCCTTATAATTACAAAAGAGAAAAGGGAAGACCACACAAAAGATGGAGGGATGAGATAAAAGAGAAATTAGAACCTAATCGGAATTCCCTAGCTATGGATAGATATGCATGGAAAAGTATTTGTAAGAATATATAATTATGTATTCTCCATGTAGTAGTGGTACAGTATTTACCTGCTAGTTTGTGAAATAAGAATATGGAATTTAAAATTGCCTAGGTGATATGATTTTATGTCAGAATTTTGGAATAATTGTAATTATTTGTCTTTTAATAAAATTAAATAAGTAAAAGTCCTCCTTAAGGAGGAGGCCCATGCTCCGTAAGAGGTGCCGAAGGGCTTATTATTATTTCTTTTTTCTATCAGAGATGTCAAGAAATGAAGGAAGATACAGCTTAATATCGAGAAATTTCGCGCGGAATTCATAGTTGTTCCTTAAGTAAATTAAATACTTAACGGTTATCTGAAGCAATTTTCTAGCATTTATGAGTTGTTTGCGACAGATTTCATATTTCTTACAAGATTCAAGCAAAGTGTCTCAGACAAAAATTGTAATAAATTAGAACGTACTACCGTCAATTATTGTTTCAATAATGCATGCAGAGAGTGCATTTTTTAAGAAATTTGACCGTTGAAAGGGAGATTCGGGTTTTCTGATAGTGAGAACGAGACTCAGTAGTCCCTGCACTATGGAACCATAGCGAACTCTTCCCTGCACAGTAAGCAAGTCGCTCGCCAGTGGAGATTAGGTACATGTTGAATTCATCAAGCTCATCTGATTACAGAAGTTAAGCAACACCCAGCTTGGTGAGGACATGGATTGGTGTGACCGTTCTGGTTTAGAATCCATCCATGGCAATCTACGTTCTGCCGGCTATTCCCGGTCCCATTCAAGCTGAGTATTTTATTTGTGCATCAATAAATTCTTCAATAATAGTAAGTACAAATAAAATAAGATTTATTCAATCAATTTATAATAGTAAACATAGATGTATATGGATAGAATAATCAGAGTGGGGAAGCATTGTACCTAACCTATATTAACTCATCAGAGCAGCATCATACCTCATCCAACGTTTGAGCCTGGCCATTCAGAGAGGGAATGCAGCCAGCATTGCGGGCACATTCCCTTTCACAAATTCTCAGAATGAAGTGTTTGTCTTATAGTTAATATTAAAATGAAAATTATTAATACTTAACGCCTTTTAAATGAGGACAGTTAGTTCTTATCTCTGTTTTATAATACGGACCAAACATGATTAAATATCTAGGATTTGTCAATCCAAGTCACCACGACTTTAACAGCTGATATAAATGAGCTTAGTCTCTCTGTATTGAAGTGGCATGTCCTGTAAGATAAAGTTGTACTTGTAAGCTGGATAACGTTAAATGAAGTGACGACACAACCGTTCCGCTACCATTACCCATCTTCTTTCGTTGGCATTTCCCAATCAAACGAGGTGGTTGTTTATTTCCCCCAGCCTCTAAACCAGCTAAAAATATTTTTTTAGAGGCTAGCACTGGTTTCCACACTTCTTAATTCTACACGCTATGTCTCTAGCTTACACCGTTCTTTATAATAATAATGCCCGGTAGACGGGTGTGTATTGACGGGTTTAGCCCTATTTACATTTTCAAATAAAATAACAGTTAAAATAAAATTGTACAAATATGACAAAATACTGAAACATAAAGAAACACAATGAAATACTTCGGTAGAAAAAAAGATAATTCTAGAAAAAAAACCATTACAAGTTTAATAACTGGTTATTGGCTTCACGCATCATTCTGTTCAAAGGCAGATGGTAAGAATAATTGGTAACACACTGGTCAACTCTAAAGGTCTTGGGTTGTCTCAACCGTCGATGACAGTCAAATGTGATCAATCCCAAGAGCTCAGTACAATCTACATCTCCAGTGATCAATTTCCGAAGAAAAGTACTATCTTGATCTTTTCTGCGGTCTTTAAGGAGCGCCAACTGGATATTTACATCAGGATGGCGATAGCGAAAATAAGAGATGAATCTCTTCTGCACTCGCTCTAGAATTTCAACATGCACTTCATAAAAAGGCGACCATACAGAACAAGCGTACTCTAGGAGAGATCTTACCAAGGATTTGAAAAGAAGACTAAAGGTATCAGAAGACAGATCCTTGGAATTCCTACACACATAGCCGAGAAGACGATGGTATTTCATGCAGAGATTGGTGATATGAGGAACAAAAGAGAGCTTTGAGTCTAAGATAACATCCAAATCCTTGATTTGGCTAATTCGGGAGAGAGAATGAGAGCTGATGGAATAATCAAATGATTTACCACGAGTAAATTCAACAATAAAGCACTTATGCAGAGATAGACTCATACCATTGGCAGTCAACCATGAATAAAAGGCATTAATCTTGAGATATGTATCTAAATTCACAGAAATACAATCAGGGACTAATGACTGAAACATTTGATTTAGGCTCTGGGGACCTTAAAAACGTGTTTTGGCACTGAACACTGATTATTGAAATTTTTGGGCGATTACATTATGTAAGTAAAAAGTTTAGGTGGAATTTTCACTGGTCTACTGGCTTGGAAAAATAATACTGGTGAGTTATCTTTTAAGTTCTTGATCATCACAGTAAAAGTCCCTCCAATCTGCGGTGGTCTGTGGTGGTCGAGTGGGTCCCAGCTCATGCCTATACTGAACCATCTTATAGCGACCTCTTCGATAGACAATGTGGGGCCTGGCCTTATTGTTCTCAATAAGTCTCTCGTAAGCTTCCCGACAGACCGCCTCGTGATAGAACCTCATGTATCCGAGGTTGTAGTAAGTCTTTTTACACACACTACACACGACTCCGATGTCTGTGAACACACAAAACAGAGACGTGGTGCCATTAATTAGAACCCGAATTTTATTTAATCCATTTAGGTTCAGAGCCCAAAGAGTTTTACATCCGAGTATTTTTTGTATTTTTTTTTTTATATCTAGTTCATTCGATACAAGGGTTTAACCTTCCATTCACTAAAGACAAGTAGCCTCATTCATCTCAAGGTTAGAATTTGAATGGATACCCATTCAAATTCTAAGCTTGCTGGAAGTTGCTGAATTTGTGTGACAGAATGAAATCTGGTTTATTCAATGTATCCGAATGATTCTTGCTTGATTCAATACGATGCCAGTATTTTTCGCAACCCCGCTTGGACGGGAAGGGCTAAAGAAGAGATCTGACTATTTTGCTGCTGCGCGGATTGTGTTAGCTCCTAGAACAATCATTACACGTTTTCAGTACTTTTCAATTCTTTTTCTTTCACTTTGCCTTTTTTTTGCCTATCAACACTCGCGAGTCCCTTAACCACTTTCCCTTTTTCAAACCTTCTTGGAGTCGGTATTAAACAACCACTTCCTAATGGTTGAGGTTTTTTGTTCTAGCTTTCCTACTTCCACATTTACGGCTGGATGACCTTTCTAACGCTAACCCTGTCAAGGGCGCCAACGATTTGTGTTATTGCCATTGATCTCACGAATTTGGCGAGATTATTTACTATTGATATGCCTTTTGTCATGATCTAAATGACGTGTAACAGCACTAACTTGTTTTAGAAAATTATAATTTTTTGCGATAACTAATGATTTTCCATTTATGATTTGTTACAAGAGAACAATCATTACTCACTCTTCAGTTCCCTCGGCCGCGAGAAATCCAGATCACTGATGCCAATCGTTCGTCTGAACTCGGTCCCATAGTCCACCATCAGCTCCGAATACTTGGGGATGCTTGTCTTTGACTTGAAGTAGAACTTCTGATCCGTCTCGTTGAAATACTTAACGAGATTCTCTTCTCTCTGGTTGCGCGCGCAGTTGATGTATGCCATGTAGTTGGCTTTGGACTTGTCCAGGAGATCTATGTAGGATTTATTTGTGCCCGGTACCTGCAAGCCCGAGCAAAACATTATGAGTGAGAGGTTGTACCTACTTATTTTAGTTTCGGTGCCCATGTGTTACGTCATGGTGGTGAAAAGATTAAAAACTCTTGACACCCAGAAGGCATGTTTTCGGCTCCCTTCGAGTTCACTGTGTAGTGTAAGTTCAGTGTTTTGTTGGAATAAAATCATGCACTTAAAACTGACTATAGTGAAAAATGACTTAAAAGTTGTACTTACAAGAATTTGGTAAGTTACGGTTTCCAGCCGCATATAACTCATTATAATATATTATAATATATTTTCAATTTCTAGTACCTATGATACGTTCATTATCTTCTCCACTTTACTTTACAGTAGTGAAACCTGGGATATAGATAAATATACGTCAGCAAAAGAATATCCGCATTCTAAAAATGGTGCAATAATCCTCTCCACAATGTCCCCATCCTCCTTTCCAGTAATTCCCAATGTCCAGGCTTCTGTTGTCTCTACTCTCCACAATGTCCCCATCCTACCTTCCAGTAATTCCCAATGTCCAGGCTTCTGTTGTCTCTACTCTCCACAATGTCCCCATCCTACCTTCCAGTAATTCCCAATGTCCAGGCTTCTGTTGTCTCTACTCTCCACAATGTCCCCATCCTACCTTCCAGTAATTCCCAATGTCCAGGCTTCTGTTGTCCTTTATCTCCACAATGTCCCCATCCTACCTTCCAGTAATTCCCAATGTCCAGGCTTCTGTTGTCCTTTATCTCCACAATATCCCCATCCAGAGGTCCAAACACAACATCCTTAGGGATCTTCTTGATGGTCCAGATCCCGGCCCCAGCATCAGGGATGCTGGACTCCTCCAGTCTCAGGATGTTCTTAGGGGCAGTCTTCTCAGCTCTGTGATGCAAGTAGGTGGAGGGTTTCTGTGAAAAGTAAGTCCTTATTTATTGAAAAAGTATTTTTTTATGCAGAAATATAAACTTGCGGGAATTACCCAGTTATACAAGTTTTCTCTACTTAAAACTACTAATAGATATTATTTGACTTTCAACTACAACTGATGCGGTGACAAAGTAAGAAAATGCCGCAGTCATTAACACCGTCCTTGTTCATGTTTTGTTTTATAAATTCCACTTCATATTTTTAAATGTACATATATGTACATTATTGTAAATAACCTTGTTCATGTTTTGTTTTATAAATTCCACTTTGTATTTTTAAATGTACATAGGTACATTATTGTAAATAACCTTGTTCATGTTTTGTTTTATAAATTCCACTTTGTATTTTTAAATGTACATACATAAGTACATTATTGTAAATAACCTTGTTCATGTTTTGTTTTATAGGTACGTATAAATTCCACTTCGTATTTTTAAATGTCCATATGTACATTATTCTAAATAACCTTGTTCATGATTGTAAATAAATATTTACGCTGCCACCTGACGAGGTATGAGATATACCGTAAAAGTATAGAGCAGAAGTATTTTTTTCAATATTCAATCAAGCACAAGACCTTTCCACAATTTTTGTGGGTAGAGCTCAGCATCACCAAGAGTCTCCTTTACTTTTCTGAATTCTTCACATTATTTTCTTTATTATCTGGAGATGTCGCCACTGGTTTCTACGCATACAAGTGACTATGTATTTAGTTTTCCTCATGAGGTGGACTCCGTAACCACCAAAGTACAGAGTAGAAATCTTGTACCCAGATGAGGAACTTACTGGTCTGGACACGACGTGTTTGAGAACATGAAGGGGGCAGGGGCCGTCGTACGTGTCATTGCACTCGTTGCAGGCTGGACATGGACATTCGTTCAACATCAGTATGTTGGTATAAACAGAAAAGTACAACATCAGTTTAAACAGTTAAATACAAAGTTTAGAAATAACTATAATACATAATAATATAATGCCTCTATGGAACATACGTACAAGTTCTTTTTTATAACTACAGAACTTTAATAGCTCTGTATATTTTTTTCAATACTATAATAATAATGGAAGAAAATGCTGTAGGCATTTTTATTATAATATTTACTTAGTATTTGTAAATGTTTATCTTTATGACTTTAAAATTACTTTAATTGTATTAATTTTTTTTTAAGTGGGGTTTAACGTCGCTTTCAACTGCCATGGTCATATCACGACGGGGGTTTTACCCTCCATTCGCAGGAAACTCACAAACCTGCTACTCACATTGACCTCACCCAGCCTGAGTGGGGCCGGGAAAAGCCAGCGTCACGAGAATTAGAATTTGAATGGTCACCCATCCAAGTCTTAACCTCGCTGGATGTCGCTTAACTTCGGTGTTCTGAAGGGAACCGGTGCATTCAACATGCCATCGACGCTGGCATTGTATTAATTTAGAAAGATACTTACGTACTCCGTTGTATTCGAAAACTTGGTATTCATCCAGTGTGGTCGGAAATATGTGCTGCAATACGTTCTCTTCAGATGTTTTTGCATCCGACACAAAGCATTCGTACTCACTATTTTTCGCGGTAAGGAACACTATGCCAGCATGGAACACGAAAATCTGTATGTACCTCATTGTCTTGTTCAAGATCCGACAGTAGTGGTAACAATCTTTCACCCTAAATTCATATTGGCCTAAAAACAAAATAAAATGATTTTTCTTCAATGCAGGTATCAAATTTGTACTCGAAGACTATATATTATGTATATTTGTGGTAATTTGTTGACTATAAATCTCATAAATCCAGTTTCAATCTTCTTCCTTTATCCCACCAGACTGAAGATAATTTGATATCATATACAACGCATCTTAGACAGAAAAACACAAATCCGAGATAAGAACCTACTTACATTTTACCTACTATTCATCTTCTTCCTTTATCCCATCAGGCTGAAGATGGTTTGATATTATATGTATACAACGCATCTTAGACAGAAAAACACAAATCCGAGATAAGTACCTACTTACATTATACCTACTATTCAATTTCACTGGACAATACAAAACAAGTACTAACAATGGCAGGATTTTAGAAATAGAAAAATGTTACATTTATATACAAAAATGAAACGGGATTTTATACTAACAACCGACATACAGAGAAACTGCTTGACTCCTGGAGTAAAGGGAATTTTTAGTCTTACCTCGGGAGTATAGACAAGGGACATAAATATTCTATTCTAAAAAAGGTTAAAATACCTTTTTTTTCCTTCGAGCCTTTCATTTCTTACATTCTTTACTGACTGAAATCAAAACTTGAATCCCAAGTCCGCGTCATAGCCCGACCTGGAGTAAACTAACCTCATCCCGATGTCAAAGCTTGATAAGACACTTTACATCAATGACTATAAGTAATTATAGGTAACAAGTAGTTCTGCAAACTGAGGACCTCATTCAGAGAGTCTGTAATGTCTGAATTAAAATTCACTGTGTTATCAATATTCGATTACTAATTATAGTAAGACATATTCCCCAGATACACTACTTCTTGGTTTAAAAAGGAGAATGCCCTAACCAAAAGTATGTATGTACGAATTTCTTTGTGGTGAACCACAAGGCCTCTTCACAATTTTTGTGGGTAGCGCAGCATTACTAAGAGCCTCCTTTACATATCGAATTATTCTATTACATTAATTTCTTTTTACTCTGGTAATGCCGCCACTGGTCGTTACTCATACAAGTAACTACTCATTTTTCCTCACGAGGTATGAGTGGACCCCGAACATCCAAGTACAGAGCAGAAAAAATCCTCCCCCGCTGGGAATCGAACCCAGGTCACCATGTGTGCAATGCCTAGCGCGCTAACTCGCTCTGCCACAGTGACCCTAAAAAAGGAGAAAATGGGTATAGCGGAGGAATAGTGAAATTAAGGAGAAAATGGATATAGCGGAGAAATAGTGAAAAAAAGGAGAAAATGGGTATAGCGGAGGAATAGTGAAATAAAGGAGAAAATGGGTATAGCGGAGAAATAGTGAAATAAAGGAGAAAATGGGTATAGCGGAGAAATAGTGAAATAAAGGAGGAAAATGGGTATAGCGGAGAAATAGTGAAATAAAGGAGAAAATGGGTATAGCGGGGAAATAGAGAAAAAAAGGAGAGAATGGGTATAGCGGAGAAATAGTGAAATTAAGGAGCAAATGGGTATAGCGGAGAAATAGTGAAAAAAAGGAGAAAATGGGTATAGCGGAGAAATAGTGAAATAAAGGAGAAAATGTGTATAGCGATGAAATAGAGATAAAAAGGAGAAAATGGGTATAGCGGAGAAATAGTGAAATAAAGGAGAAAATGGGTATAGCGGAGAAATAGTGAAATAAAGGAGAAACTGGGTATAGCAGGGATATAGAGAAAAAAAAGAGAAAATGGGTATAGCGGAGAAATAGTGAAATAAGGAGAAAATGGGTATAGCGGGGAAATAGAGAAAAAAAGGAGAAAATGGGTATAGCGGAGAAATAAGTGAAATTAAGGAGAAAAGGGGTATAGCGGAGAAATAGTGAAATAGAGGAGAAAATGTCTATAGCGGAGAAATAGTGAAATAAAGGAGAAAATGGGTATAGCGGGGAAATAGAGAAAAAAGAGGAGAAATGGGTATAGCGGAGAAATAGTGAAATTAAGGAGAAAATGGGTATAGCGGAGAAATAGTGAAATAAAGGAGAAAATGGGAATAGCGGAGAAATAGTGAAATAAAATAGAAAATGGGTATAGCGGAGAAATAGTGAAATTAAGGAGAAAATGGGTATAGCGGAGAAATAGTGAAAAAAAGGAGAAAATGGGTATAGCGGAGAAATAGTGAAATAAAGGAGAAAATGGGTATAGCGGAGAAATAGTGAAATAAAGGAGAAAATGGGTATAGCGGAGAAATAGTGAAATAAAGGAGAAAATGTGTATAGCGATGAAATAGAGATAAAAAGGAGAAAATGGGTATAGCGGATAATAGTGAAATAAAGGAGAAAATGGGTATAGCGGGGAAATAGTGAAATATAGGAGAAAAATGGGTATAGGGGGAAATAGGAAAAAAGGAGAAAATGGGTATAGCGGAGAAATAGTGAAAAAAAGGAGAAAATGGGTATAGCGGAGAAATAGTGAAATAAAGGAGAAAATGGGTATAGCGGAGAAATAGTGAAATAAAGGAGAAAATGGGTATAGCGAGAAATAGGATAAAAAAGGAGAAAATGGGTATAGCGGAAATAGTGAAATAAAGGAGAAAATGGGTATAGCGGGAAATAGTGAAATAAAGGAAAATGGGTATAGCGGGAAATAGTGAAAATAAAGGAGAAAATGGGTATAGCGGAGAAATAGAGATAAAAGGAGAAAATGGGTATAGCGGAGAAATAGTGAAATAAGGAGAAAATGGGTATAGCGGAGAAATAGTGAAATAAAGGAGAAAATGGGTATAGCGGAGAAATAGTGAAAAAGGAGAAAATGGGTATAGCGGAGGAAATAGTGAAAAAGGAGAAAATGGGTATAGCGGGGAAATAGAGAAAAAAAGGAGAAAATGGGTATAGCGGAGAAATAGAAAAAAAAAAAAACAAAATAGTGAAATAAAGGAGAAAATGGGTATAGCGGAGAAATAGTAAAAGAGGGGAAAATGGGTATAGCGGGAAAATAGAGAAAAAAAGGAGAAAATGGGTATAGCGGTGAAATAGTGAAATAAAGGAGAAAATGGGTATAGCGGAGAAATAGTGAAATAAAGAAGAAAATGGGTATTGCGGAGAAATCGTGAAATTAAGGAGAAAATGGGTATAGCGGAGAAATAGTGAAAAAAAGGAAAAAATGGGTATAGCGGAGAAATAGTGAAATAAAGGAGAAAATGGGTATAGCGGGGAAATAGAGAAAAAAAGGAGAAAATGGGTATAGCGGAGAAATAGTGAAATAAAGGAGAAAATGGGTATTGCGGAGAAATCGTGAAATTAAGGAGAAAATGGGTATAGCGGAGAAATAGTGAAAAAAAGGAAAAAATGGGTATAGCGGAGAAATAGTGAAATAAAGGAGAAAATGGTATAGCGGGGAAATAGAGAAAAAAAGGAGAAAATGGGTATAGCGGAGAAATAGTGAAATAAAGGAGAAAATGGGTATAGTTGAAAATTAGTGAAATAAAGGAGAAAATGGGTATAGCGGGGAAATAGAGAAAAAAAGGAGAAAATGGGTATAGCGGAGAAATAATGAAATTAAGGAGAAAATGGGTATAGCGGAGAAATAGTGAAAAAAAGGAGAAAATGGTTATAGCGGAGAAATAGTGAAATAAAGGAGAAAATGGGTATAGCGGAGAAATAAAAAAAAAAGGAGAAAATGGGTATAGCGGAAAAATAGTGAAATAGAGGAGAAAAAGGGTATAGCGGGGAAATAGAGAAAAAAGGAGAAAATGGGTATAGCGGGGAAATGAGAAAAAAAGGAAAAAATGGGTAAAGCGGAGAAATAGTGAAATAAAGGAGAAAATGGGTATAGCGGAGAAATAGTTAAAAGAGGGGAAAATGGGTATAGCGGGGAAATAGAGAAAAAATGGAGAAAATGGGTATAGCGGTGAAATAGTGAAATAGAGGAGAAAATGGGTATAGCGGTGAAATAGTGAAATAAAGGAGAAAATGGGTATAGCGGAGAAATAGTGAAATAAAGGAGAAAATGGGTATAGTGGGGAAATAGAGAAAAAAAGGAGAAAATGGGTATAGCGAAGAAATAGTGAAATTAAAGAGAAAATGGGTATAGCGGAGAAATAGTGAAAAAAAGGAGAAAATGGGTATAGCGGAGAAATAGTGAAATAGAGGAGAAAATGGGTATAGCGGGGAAATAGAGAAAAAAAGGAGAAAATGGGTATAGCGGAGAAATAGTGAAATTAAGGAGAAAATGGGTATAGCGGAGAAATAGTGAAAAAAAAGAAAATGGGTATAGCGGAGAAATAGTGAAATAAAGGAGAAAATGGGAATAGCGGGGAAATAGAGAAAAAAAGGATAAAATGGGTATAGCGGAGAAATAGTGAAATAAAGGAGAAAATGGGTATAGCGGAGAAATAGTGAAATAAAGGAGAAACTGGGTATAGCGGGGAAATAGAGAAAAAAAGGAGAAAATGGGTATAGCGGAGAAATAGTGAAATAAAGGAGAAAATGGGTATAGCGGGGAAATAGAGAAAAAAAGGAGAAAATGGGTATAGCGGAGAAATAGTGAAATTAAGGAGAAAATGGGTATAGCGGAGAAATAGTGAAATAAAGGACAAAATGGGTATAGCGGAGAAATAGTGAAATAAAATAGAAAATGGGTATAGCGGGGAAATAGAGAAAAAAAGGAGAAAATGGGTATAGCGGAGAAATAGTGAAATTAAGGAGAAAATGGGTATAGCGGAGAAATAGCCCAGGCAAATTAGTGCTCTAGCGTCAAAAAATTGCTCAATAGCTGGAAATCTTTTTTAAACCCTTAAAGAGGTCCTGAATAATGGGTTTATGAGTTTGCGACGGATTTTAGGTTGTGCTTCCGAGTTTAGGGCCTAAATAGTGCAAATTTTTTGCACTTTTTTTAAAATTGCGCTTATAACTCAAAATGTATTTATTCTACAGAAAATTGTACTCAGTTCTCATCTAAGGAACATAAAATTATGCGTCTAATGACGTTTAAATCATTAAAAAAAGTTAAGCCGTTCAGCCACAATCGCTCCTCAAAGATGGGTGGTTTTTTCAAACATAGCTCAAATTTTGAAAATTCTCAACTTTTAACGCCTGTAAGTCAAAAAGGACTGCACCAATTGAAAAATTTAATAGAATCGAACTTGTAGAAAATGTAATTTTAAGTAAAATACTATTTGAAATTTGAAATTTTCTCACTCCAGTGCTGAGATATGATTTTTCGTCCCTAGCGCCAAATTTCCGCTAAGGCAGTGCAACGCAAGAAACTTCATCTGAACTCTAAAATTCTCATATTCTTACAACTTTTCAAGCAAAACTGAACGTAATCTATTGAATCCAGTTTAATTTACAATATCTTGTATTATTTGTGTGCCTATGATTCAGCCACTGGTCGCTGCTTCATATCAAAGCAGCTACTCTTTTTTCCTCACGACTCACGAAGTATGAGTGGACCCCGAACATCCAAGTACAGAGCTACAGAGCAGAAAAAATCCCATCCCGCTGGGAATTGAACCCAGGTCACCATGCGTGCAATGCCTAGCGCGCTAACTCACTCGGCTACAGTGACTACAACATATTAAAGGCAAAGATAGAGGAATATTAAAGGAAAAGTCACTTCGAATGTTCATTGAGGACAGCAGGAGGAGAATGATGTGCATCAAAGATCTGTTATACTTCACGAGAAGTGTCGCAAAGGTGTCTACACGAAGGAGTCAAACACTGTAAAGGCCGAAAAAGAAGCAAGAAACGGAAGCCGTGTGACAAGAGGCCGTGAGGAAATACCAAAATTCAACTTCAAGGAGCTCTGCTTCTACTGTGGAAAAGATGCCTCTGAAAGCTTCAAGGTTAAACAGAAAAAGCTTCCTCTTCATAGACGTGAAATTCAGACACAAGAAATAATGCAAAAAATTAAAGGTTCTGCAATTGCCAGAGGAGATGAAATGGGGGCGGTGGTATTGCGTAAGATGGCAACTGAATCAGACCTCGTAGCCGCTGAAGGCAAGTATGATTTTTGTCGTGGTATGTTCTTTAATTCACGCCCATCTATGGATCCTGATGCAGCTCAAGGTATATCTGGACGAGGGGAGTGAATTAATGTAGTAACTGGGGCTTTGAAGCCGAAAGACCTAAGTTTCCCAGTTACTGGGGTTTAACGAAGAAAAGGCCGCTGGTTCAATAACGCTACTACGAAAGGTGTAGGTCTGTAGGTGTATTAAAGAGTATTAAATTTACACGGAAAGATAAAAGGAAGAAATAAACTACTACTATGAAATGAGATTGGATGATCTTACCTTGAGTACTTGTACCAAGTACTTACGCCTTTACAAGGGGATCAAAGGTGGTAGATCGAGGAAGGAGAGAAGACGTACCCTGACCACTGGTTGTTACAATCTGAACGAGGCATCGTCGTTCCCAATCTATCGTACCGAATCTCTGGCTTTCTTTGTAAGATCATATGATATGCCTATCATCTGATATCGAAGTGTTATCTCTAACAGTTAGGGGCGTAGAGATTGAGTGATATGCGCGGGGTAAGTTTGGAGTCAATTCAAACTGGAGTCACATGGCGTGAACAGGGAGAGTTCGCACAAACTGGTCACTAGTGGGATTGATTTCACCTTCAGTATGGAGGTTCTAGGTACTAACGACTTCTTAGGAGTGAAGCACTGAATACCCCCCCATAGCATGGAACCTATCATGGCCTTATCATCACTAAAAATTCATTAACTCAATTCGTATATGACAACGCCGATATAAACATGGATACCATTGATGGCCATGAAAAGTGGTTCACTCCTAAGAAGTCGTTAGTACCCAGAACCTCCATATCTCTTCCACAGTAGAAGCAGAGCTCCTTGAAGTTGAATTTTGGTATTTCCTCACGGCCTCTTGTCACACGGCTTCCGTTTCTTGCTTGTTTTTCGGCCTTTACAGTGTTTGACTCCTTCGTTTAGACACCTTTGCGACACTTCTCGTGAAGTATAACAGATCTTTGATGCACATCATTTCTCCTCCTGCTGTCCTCAATGAACATTCGAAGTGACTTTTCCTTTAATATTCCTCTATCTTTGCCTTTAATATGTTGTAGTCACTGTAGCCGAGTGAGTTAGCGCGCTAGGCATTGCACGCATGGTGACCTGGGTTCAATTCCCAGCGGGATGGGATTTTTTCTGCTCTGTAGCTCTGTACTTGGATGTTCGGGGTCCACTCATACTTCGTGAGTCGTGAGGAAAAAAGAGTAGCTGCTTTGATATGAAGCAGCGACCAGTGGCTGAATCATAGGCACACAAATAATACAAGATATTGTAAATTAAACTGGCAAAGTTCTATGATTCTGCGCTACCCACTAAAACTGTGACATAACAACACAAAGAAAATGCATTTTTATTATTATATTATTATTATTAATATTCCTTCTTGCCCAATGTTCCCGCATATAAAACAAGTTACATCCTCCATAGTGTGCCAGCTGTCTTGAAATCACAACATGTTCAGTGAAGATCTTAGTAAAATTCAGTGCAAGTTTCTCAAAATTTTAAATTACCTATTCG
>CM044956.1:540815-617859 GCA_024516035.1 Bactericera cockerelli | reverse complement strand
TTTTTACAAAAACGAACACAATACTTCCGATTTCTAATATTAGAAATTTCTCGGAAGTAATAAGGTCCACGACTTGCCGATACAGAATTTTTTGTAGAATCTAGAATGTAGGAAAAATAGTATTCTACCATATAAAATAAATTTGAAGAAAATCGGTTTAGCGGTTCTGGAGATACAAGTGATTTAGTAGAAAAAATCATGCCACGTGTATACAATGTGAAACAATCACGAGGAAGTATTGTGTCCATAATTGGCAGTGTTTTTTTACTTTCTATTAGCCTTAACGTATACAAAGTAATGTTTTTTTAAATTGGGTTTTAACGTCTCTTTCAACTACATGGTCATAAGAATAAGTCATAAGAATGGAAAATTAGGGCCGAATTATAAAACAGAATTAACTTTAAGATGAGCCAGACCTTCTTTAAGTTGGGCTACAGTGCGCTGTGATTGGTTGAAACTCCAACATGAGGGGTCTGGTTTATCTTGAATTTAATCTTGTTTTATAATTTGACCTTTAAGATGGAAAATGGAATTCAACACACGATAGGTATGTATATGTTTAGATCTAAATTGCATCCCAAAATTTAGTTCTTCAGGCTTGGGAGGTAAAAATTATTTTTTCAAAGAATATGAACACATAAAATGACAATTTACATAATTATTAGCAATTACTTTACTACTCATAATACAACATCATTTATTCATTTAGTTAGACACATGGACGATTGGACATTAACGTATCCTCGAGCATCATTTATTTGTAAAACCTCAATGGTTCTTAATTATTGATTTTGCGTGCGGCAATTAGTAAATAAATTTGTAGTAGGTAAATAAAATACACGTTGCAATTTTGAAATTTTATACTAAATCACTTGTATCTCCAAAACCACTTAATCAATTTTCTTCAAATTTAAATTTTAGAATATTATTTTTCCTACATTCTAGGTTCTGCAAAAAATTCTGTATCGATAAGACCTCATTTTTTCACTATTTTGTAAAAAAAATTAGATTTTCTTAAATATCAGTTAAATCATAATTAATTAAAAAATAATTATAAATGTCCTATGTAAAACGATAATATGCACACAAAATTTCATCAAAATTAGTTGTACCATTCACGAAACATAAGCGTTTAAGTAAAAGTTAGTGGTCAGGCGCATGGTCTCTTTCACCCAGTACCGCTAGTGCGAAGTTGATGAATTTAAATCGGGACCATCTACAGAACATCTCCTCTATATGTACAAAATTTCATCGAAATCTGTTCAGTAGTTTCTGAGATTTGCGCGTTACAAGCAATATTTTTCACAGACCGACAGACAGACTCAAAGCCAAAGTTGCAGAAGAGGTTATGAAATGTCCAGAAATAAAAAAATTGAAATCGGAGTAAAAGAGTAGTTTTTTTACAAAAACGAACACAATACTTCCGATTTCTAATATTAGAAATTTCTCGAAAGTAAAATGTTGTTGTGGCTGTAAAGTGTAAAGGAATGACATAATACTACTATCCTACGTATTATTTTAAGCGAATGCGGCTATTGTACATAGTGTATTAAATTAAATAAGGGAAATTGTTCTTCTCGATTTACACATATCTCCTTGTTGTACTTATATTGTTATTCTCTCATGTATGTATGGTGGTCAAGTGGTTAACGCGCTAGTCTGGTAACCCAGGTATCGTAATAGGGATCCGTTGGTTCGAATCCCACCTAGTACATGAATTTTTCCTCATTAATTACAGTGTGACCACGTAATAATAAGACTCTGAGGGTTAGGTGTTAGAAAATGCTTTGAGCATTAACCTCGCCTGGTGGTTACCTTCCACTAAAGAGTATTATAATTATTATGTACATATATTTATGACAAATATAATTACAAATAAGAAAACAATTTTCTTCATTAATGTTGAACTTGCCTTTTTCTCCGCCAGGGTTTGAAGATCAAGAAGCAACGCTCTACCGGTGACCTTGAGAAGCGAGTCAACTCTGGCGGGAGCATGCGCAGTACCGCCTCCTCCGCCAGCTGGGTCAGCACAGAGTCTTCACACTCGGGTTCGGGTATCATCGCCGGCAGCGTGAACGATGAATCCAACGCCAGCTTCGTTGTCGAGGTAGGTCGGAGGGTTTCCCACAAACATAATTACGTGGGGCGTAGGGTTGGTTGGTTCTGGCACTCCTCTTTACACATTGACGGCTACTTTCTCAAACCAACCCTGTCAAGGGTGCTGAATATTTGTGTTACTGTCTTTTGATCTGACGTGGCTGGTACTCTATCTGTTTAACATACCACACCATGTCTATTAAACGTCCCCCAGTGAAAAGATATTTGCAAGATCACCAAATTAGGATAATTAAAGGATGGATTAAGATGCTCATCCTAACAAGTATTTTTAATAATTGATACATAAATATTGGTATGATTTTGGTTTCAGGACGAGCACATGGACTCGAGTGTGACGGAGACCTACATGGGAGAGTGGAAAAATGACAAGAGATCAGGATTTGGGATCAGCGAGCGCTCTGACGGACTCAAATACGAAGGTGAGTGGGTAGAGTCTTTTTTTCTTATTATTATTGAATACTTTTTACTGAATACTAGTAGTTACTGGTCAGACTGATTCTAATTAGAATAAACAAATATAAACATTATGTACTTACACCCATTCTCGTCGGAGTACTAAGGTTATCTACTTATGTCCAGCATAGGAGCAAATGTTGTCCATCTTGAATTCGAATCCGTGATGAACACATTCAGCTGATATTTCAGACCCAAGAGGTCGTGTCTTCGAAACCCAGCTGAGACAAAACAAGTTAGGCTTCGATTTGGGCTTTTGACCACATGATAATACGTCTTGGCCAGTTGTAATAATGTGATTCATTAGTCCTAATCGGGCAATATAAATAAGGAGATATTAAGATATCAGATTTTTGACAATCACAAATTGATATCACAACTACTCAAACTCGCTTTTACTAAATATTTGCTTAGCTCGATCGGGACTGGAACCACTGACCTCCAGATTAAAAGTCCACGGTGTTATCAATCAAGCTACTGGAGTCGGTATTAGTATTGCATTAATTGCATTATCGATGTTTCACTGATCGCAGGGGAGTGGTTCGCCAACAAGAAGTACGGCTACGGGATCACCACCTTCAAGGATGGCACCAAGGAGGAGGGCAAGTACAAGAACAACGTGCTCATCACGTCCCAGAAGAAGAAGCATCTGTTCCTGATGCGATCCGCCAAGTTTCGGGAGAGGATAGACGCCGCCGTCAACGCCGCTCAGAGGGCCTACAAGATAGCCCTGCAGAAAGCTGATATTGCTATCTCTAGGTTGGTATTTCCATTTAGAAAGCGGATAACGAACTCTGGTCGAGAACTGAAGCACCTTTTCTGCATAGGAAATACCATACATTGAATTAAAGAAAATGGCGGACACCATGCCAATAGCACATGCATGTCCGCCATTTCCTTTAGGGGAAATGCTTCACATAAGATGCCCAGAGAGTATTGGGAGTTCTTTACCTATTTATTATTTTTAAATCTATGGGTATTTCTCATGTTCATCACTCAGTGTCACAAGGTTGATCCTAACATATTTTTTCTGAAGCCTGTAGTTTTCCAGTTATTTATTTAAGAATGTTGAAAGGACCCCCTTACATTACACCCCTTGGAGGGTGAAACAAATTTTATTTTTGGGGACACATCAGATCTTCAATTCTAGGGTTTTAGAAGAAGCTCTCCTCATTGCCGAATTCAAATCCCATTTTGCCTGTAGGTAGGTTGGCACTATTAGTTAAGTTAAGTTTCACATTAGATATTGCTGATATGTATATCCTTTATTTATTCTCCAGAATGGCCACCGCTAGAGGAAAAGCAGAATTAGCGGATTTAGGAGCCGATCATGCCAGAGAAGACTACGAAATAGCCAAAATAACCGCCAAACAGTTTGCACCAGACTTCTCACAACCAGGTAACTATGGCAACTAGGAATGGTCAGTAACTATGGCAACTGGGAATAGGAGTCTCGAGAGTAATTTTGCTTCGTCTTAGAGCCAAATTATAAAATAGGGTTACAAAGAGCATAAGGGAATACTGTCTTTAATCCAAGAAATGGTGAGTTGTGATTTGTGATCTATTTGTTCCACATTAGTTCTATGAGTCTTCTCCAAAAAATATAATACTTTTTCGTAATATTTACGTATTGTTTAGGCATCACGGGAAGGAATATCATTGGGTATAGGTATATGGATGTTTGAAAAATCATGAAATTTGAAGGTTCGTGTGAATAATAACACAAAGAAAAAAACCACATACACAAGGGCACATACTTTTTACTAGAAGGTAACCACCAGGCGAGGTTAATGCTCAACACATGTTCTACCACCAAAAAATTGAAAAACTCAAGTAAATGAGGAAAACTCCAAGCATTGGGTGAGATCCGATCCACAGATCACCAATCCGTGCGCTAGATTGTTTAGTGTTTACAATATTATACAAGTCTAGCGTCGTAACCATATCTAAAACATCACTAAACTTGAGAAATGACTACCCATAGCGCTGCTTTATTTTCTAGGAGCTAATAATAAAAATCATTTGTTTTATTTTTAATTTCTTTTTTGTATACAGAGGACCCATCCGAAGCCATTTTTATTTGGCTTCTAAGCTAGCTGAATATAAACATTGTCTTTTGCTCTAATCTTCAACTCCACTAAAAATTTATCCCAAAAATCTCACATGCCTCTCTCAACAGAATAAGAAAAGATATCAATGACTGGCCTTCTGAAGCTCCGTTGAATTCAGTATTTTAAGCGCATGTTTTTCTCAAACATTTCTTTGTCTTTTGCAATTTTTCATATTTTTCTACTGAATATATTTTATCTGTTTCTATGTTTAGGTCTTTCCGTTTTTAATATGGAACGTCCTAAAGGTAAGACTAGTGGGCCAGGAACGTATTGATAAGTCTCGATACTGAGATATAAAACTTCATGAAATCAGTATTTTTGATCTTACTTACCTTAAGTATCAGATCTTACTCTCCACAATGTTTGTTCCACAGCCATGGACAAGCTAAAGCCTCGAGATTACGCGAGATCACCCTCCCAAGGTCAGGGTCTTGCGCCCGGTCCCTCGTTAGACCAGCTCTCATCCAGCACTGCAAAGCTACCTCCAGCCGAGCCACCTCCTCCCTCCTTGCCTGCCGAGCAGTTGCCGATGCCTTCACAGATTGGCAACCGTCTGCCCATGCCTGGTCAGCCACGTCCTGCCCAACCCCAATACTCCATGCCCGCCCAGGGCTCCCGAAGTCAGACCCCAACCCACATGTACCAGCCTTCGCCACCGATTCCAGCCAAGAACCCCCCCTACGGAACATCTGTACAGAAACCCAACCCTACCTATCCTCCACCATCTCATTCCCCTAACCAGCAGTCATATGATCAAAACCAATTTTACCAACAAAATCAAAACCCTAGCCAAAACTATGCACAAAATCAAAACTATCCCCAGCAAAGTTACCAAAATCAAAAGTACCCTCAGTCCTCACAAACGCAAAACTATCCGCAATCCTCACCGAATCAGAACTATCCTCAATCTTTACAAAATCAAAACCACCCCACATCCTCTCAAAATCCAAACTATTCCCAATCTTCCCCGAATCAAAACTATCCTCAACCGACTCAAAATCAAAACTATCCCCAATCCTCCCCAAATCAAAACTATCCCCAGACCTCACAGAATCCCAACTACTCGGACTCACAGGGCTCCTTTCCAAACCATATGCCTTATTCAAACCAGAACGTTTCATTCCCTCCCAATCAGTTCCCCACGTCCGAATCATTTCCAGGTCATTCACCCCAGTCCCAGTTTTCTCCCAACCAATATTCCGACCAGTCGTCCGCATCCCCCCACCACCAGCCTTACTCACAGGTGAGCTAGCTGTTACCATAGCAACATCTCTCAGTGACATTTCTCGAAAAGTGGAATTTTCTTGGAAATTTCAAGAAAAGAACATCTATGAAAATTTCAAGAAGGTTAACCAGACATTAAGTTGAAGAACTTTTACTCATTATTTGTTCTACACTGTTCAGTGGTCAAGGCGTAGCGCGTCGGTCTGGTAATTCAGAGGTCACGGGTTCGAAACACAGCTACGTTGGAGGCTTACTGCTGCAATAATGGGACTCATTAGACCTAGTCGGGCAGGATAAAAAAAGCGATATTATTCATTCGAAGCAATTGAAAATGGACTTGCTTTCCATGCGATAAGTCCCTGGTTAGATTTCCGACACATAAGATTTTTTGTTTTACTCTACCAGGTTGACGAAATTGGAAGAGAATGCCGTTGGCATTAGCACCGCCCTTGATCAAGTTTTGTTTTATTTCAATTCTATGTAAATATTCTATGTACCAACTTTATTGTAAATAAAACTTGATCCAACATGTTTAATAATAATAACTTTTATAATCAGTGACAATTTTATCTAATAAATTGTGCAGTGGGTTACTGTCACTACCCACATAAGAAATACCCGAACTCGGTAGCTCGATCTTAAGTCGGTGAACTTATAACCTGGATCTCGACAGGTTATGTATGCACTACGAAAATGAATAGGTAAATCTGGTCTCAAGTTTGAAGAATTATTAGTGTCATGTCATTATACTTGTTAAGATTCGCTCAAGTTGTGCTTGGCGCAAATAGAATAACCAACGTATCGTTTTTTATTATTTGCTTTCAGTCGCCTTCATACAACCCACAAATGTTTCAACAACAACAATCAGGCTTCAGTAGGAATCCATCCACATTTCAGAAGCAGCCTTCATTTGACACTTCGTACGATCAACAGGTGTCGAACCAAAGCCAAAATGTCATGCCTCATTCCAGTCGTCAATCTCTCCGAAGGGGTTCCAATATCAAACCCCCTCCGAACCAAGAGGGGTCGTCGATATTCAACCAAGTAAGGACAACTCAATGTCAAGTCACAAAAAAATGTATTTAATACTTCAGTTAAAAAAGGTCTTCTAGAAATAGTCCCATTCGATTGAGTGTTTAAATTTTAAGGGAACATTAATAGAAATAATGGGACCACCTGTCTTGCGCTGACTGCCTAGTCTAGATACAGCACCACAGTAAACACTCGAGAGGATCTGTAGTCTATCAGGTCTGTGTTGTAGTTTACGCATCTCGTAGTATACCTCCCCTCAGAGGGGCGTGAAGTGACATAATAATTCCCCTATAAGTACTGGATCAACACGAGCACACCGGAAGGTATCCCTTACAAACAACAGTAATCAAATTTTTAAGAGATATTTTTGACGGCTGTGGGGTTTCAATCCCGGACCTTCCGCAAAGCAAGCGAGACTCTTATAGCTGAGCTAGTCGTAAAAATAAATTTTACGGTCGCATGTTTCAGGCAATGAGCGACCATTTCGACCACTACAAAAGACCCCCGAGTAGAGACAGCAGTGTGGACCGCTACACTCGGGCCGCCAGTCGACTGAGTGGCGGCCTCTCCCGCCAGCCCTCTGTGGACCGCGCCAATCCCCCGCCGGAGGCTCCCTCCCCCCTGAGAGGCAACACCCCCCTCAGGGGAACCACCCCCTTGCCCACCGGTAACGGATCCGCTATCGGAGCAGGTGCGCATGCCCCCTCTACCCAAACCCTATCTAAAGTTCCTTCGAGTCAGACGCAACACCCGCCATTTGAAGACCTAATCCTTCGAAAGCGAACCATAGGACAGGACATTGTGCCGTCTCCTATTGGTCAACCCAAACGCACAGAGTCCCTATATTTAAGTCCGCCTGTTCGTAAGACAATTCAACTGAAGGTTAGTTTCCCATCGCCCCAGGGGCCGTGCCTCTTTCTCTTGCACTAATACCTACTTTCTCTCTCTAACCCCCGACAGTCATTCCTCACGCTTGTATGTCATACACAGTCCATGCTTTTTGATCGTTTCTTGGCATCCACTAACTTGATTGCTGACAAGACTAACAATATTCTATCACAAGCTTTTAAGAATGCTTTATTTTCAATTAACACAATTCTAGACCTGAACTTTTTCAGCTCATAGGCAACATTAGATGTTTACGACACTCTAGACTGTCGTTGTTTTACTATGAAAAATATGCTTTACCGCCAGTCAATGCCACAAAGATCTGGCTAGCCAATCTGATTCGTCATGTAAATTTCTTGATCGTTTGACTCCACGTGAATCACGTTTGACAGAATTTCAAAAGCTGGCCTCATGAAAATTTAGTTCCTGCATTATTTTATCCTTTTTCATTTTCCATTATTTATTTTCAATTGACCTTTATTATTTACAAACCATCTTGTTTTTCTCACGACCTTTTCAATTTCAAAAGACAACATTCTTCCTACCCGTCTCTGTCGGTCTATTATCTGACGATGTATCACGCCTCCTGTCGACATTTCGGTGCCCATTGCCACGTCAGCCACGTTGCATGTTTTGAAAATGGAGAGGGAGGAAGAAATCGAAATGTGGAATGAGGGAGAAGCCAGCCCATCGAGGGGACATAGGAGCGGAGGTCTAAAAATAAATCGGGAACGCTCTTTGGGAGAGTTTGTCATTCGAATCAAGCAGCGCGAACAAAATTCAAAGCGTGAACGTGTTTGTTGAGAAAAAATTCTTAAAATTATTTTCAAATTCGAGTTTAATTTTGTAAATTTTCGCCAGTGACTGAAAGGTTTCGAGAAAAATGTTCTGGGTAGGGTCAGATGCGGACGAAGAAGAGCAGGACTTGCTTTTCAGCCCAGCCCTCATGGCTAGGCGGGCGAGCGAAAGCTGGATCGATACGCCGCCCATTGAGGTACAAGATCAAGTCCTCCGCGAAAAAATCCGAAAATAGAATTTTCTTTATTTTTTGCCTTGATATTTCTTAATGCCTGACTTTCATTCAATTGTATGTTTTCTTATCTGTGTTTCTTACCTCTACCGTCTCACTCATCTGATCATTTGTCTTAATTTCGCATTCCTAATTATTTACGAAACAATTGAAATTCTTTCTTCTAACTAGATTGTGTTCTATCTAAATGATTGTAGACAGTAGATCCTGACAAATAATTTCTATTCATAGAATTTGGTGTTTTTAACTGTCACTTTTTTAAGTTTCAAAAAGAGAATAATACAATTAGCTTTTGTGTTATTATTTGCATCTCAAACATACCATAGTTATTTTCTTTTCTAGAGTACAACTAATTAAAAAGACAGTTGATTTTTTTTTTTTTTTTCTCACAAACTTGGTTTAAGCCAATCAAAGACAAATTGGCATTCATGTCAAGTTTGCCTAATTCGATGAAACTTTGTTTTCATTTCCGCCTAGGATGATAGCTTACGGTATGCACAAGAAAATATTTCACAATGTTACGAGTAGCTACAAATTTTCTTCCAATCGAATAAGTCTTCTTTTTCATAAACAACGGAATGATTAGCTAATAACGACGCGACGTTTCTCGAATAATATGTATGTCGGTCACATCGGTCTGGTAATCCAGAAGTCGCTGGTTCGAAACCCAGCCAGGACATGACAAGTTATCCTCTCAATTGGGATTTTGACCTCATACGTCTTGGCCTTACTGCTGTAATAATGGGTCTTATTAGTCCCACGAAGTGCTCACCTCGCTGGACGTTGCTTAACTTTGGTGATCCTACAAGAACCGGTGCATTCAACGCACCATCGACGCTGGCTACTGTAATCTTTATACTCCAAATTGACAACAACAAAAATAATGTTATCACGTCCGGCGTCCTATTCCAGGCACCCCCAGTGGCCACGCCTCTCCAGAGAAAGAAAAGCTTGCCCGACGTGCAAGTGTTGCCTCAAGCCCTGACGCCCATGTCCCGGGAAGAAGCCTCAGTGCTTAGTTCTGCGAGGCGACACGAGATTCGCCGAATGGCGGAAGAAAACGAAAGACTTCGGGCCAACCCGCTCCTCTACATTGTCAGTCCTCATGTAAAGGTAGGTTATGGTTTGGACACACCTCTACATTGTCAGTCCTCATGTAAAGGTAGGTTATGATTTGGACACTCCTCTACATAGTCAGTCCTCATGTAAAGGTAGGTTATGGTTTGGACACACCTCTACATTGTCAGTCCTCATGTAAAGGTAGGTTATGGTTTGGACACACCTCTACATTGTCAGTCCTTATGTAAAGGTAGGTTATGGTTTGGACACACCTCTACATTGTCAGTCCTCATGTAAAGATAGGTTATGGTTTGGACGCTCCTCTACATAGTCAGTCCTCATGTAAAGATAAGTATATAAGTATATTTTATTTAGAGTGCAGTACAATACAGGTGTTGGCTTTACAAAAGTTAGACAGCACCCAATTACATAGTATACACTATAGAAGAAATAACAAGAATAAAAAAGTTAAAAAAAGAAAGGATAATGATGATAATAATATTAAGAAAATTAATAATAAATATTATTCGACCAATGAGGTTATTTTTTTGTAGACAATGTAGAGGAGTGTCATAAGATAGGTTATGGTTTGGACACACCTCTCTACATTGTCAGTCCTCATGTAAAGGTAGGTTATGGTTTGGACACACCTCTACATTGTCAGTCCTCATGTAAAGGTAGGTTATGGTTTGGACACACCTCTCTACATTGTCAGTCCTCATGTAAAGGTAGGTTATGGTTTGGACACACCTCTCTACATTGTCAGTCCTCATGTAAAGGTAGGTTATGGTTTGGACACACCTCTACATTGTCAGTCCTCATGTAAAGGTAGGTTATGGTTTGGACACCTCTACATTGTCAGTCCTCATGTAAAGGTAGGTTATGGTTTGGACACACCTCTCTACATTGTCAGTCCTCATGTAAAGGTAGGTTATGGTTTGGACACACCTCTCTACATTGTCAGTCCTCATGTAAAGGTAGGTTATGGTTTGGACGCTCCTCTCCATAGTCAGTCCTCATGTAAAGATAGGTTATGGTTTGGACACACCTCTACATTGTCAGTCCTCATGTAAAGGTAGGTTATGGTTTGGACACACCTCTACATTGTCAGTCCTCATGTAAAGGTAGGTTGATGTGAACCTCATGTAAAAATGTGAACTGGAAAATTGAGAATCTTGAGGTGAGGGTAACGAGAAAAAGAGGGAGGCCCAAGCTTGGATGGAGAGGTAGAGTCTACTAAACGAAGATTTGAAAGAGGAGGTTTGGAATTAGGAGGAGAGAAACAAGTTGAGAACTTCATCAAATTCATCAAATCAACGCCGACCCCAGGTAAGTTTGGGAAAAGAAAGAGGATGAAAATAAGGTAGGTTATTATTTCAGGGTGTGATTATAATACAGTCAAACCAACAAGAGGCAATATAAAAGAAAAAAATCTAGGTCAAATCAACCTCTGTACACGGGAAATAACCTTTTTATAAGAGAAACTAGAGTCTCGAATGTTTATTGTTTAACGTGTCTGAAATCAGACAAACTCATAATTTTATGATAGCAAATGGATTGATACTACGAAGGACATCAATCCAACTCTACGTTGCTTAAAATTGGTGATCCAGAAAGCACTTTTCCTGAAAAAAATCTCAGTTTAACTGTAATTTTTTCATTAACGCCCTATCTGAATGCATTATCCAAACGAAGGGCATAGTAGAGTCCTCATTTTGGGGGCCAAAATGTATTCATTGGACACTGAAGTTTTTTGATCACCAAAACGGCTGGGACAGTTTCCGGCCCAATCGGCCGGCCATTGGGCCTCATTTTTTAAATAGAATTTGGACCTGTAACTTTTTATTTGTGACCTGGTTGGAACAGTCTTGTTTTAATGGGACTAAAAACCTTTATCCAAAATATTATCTTAAGACCATTTGAATGCGTTTAATTCGTCAAAGGAATTTTACTCTAAGACCTTTAGTAAAAGAAAGACCCTGCGTAGGAAAGTTTATGCGTATTTTTGAAAAAGTTACCTATAAGATTTTTGGGTAGCTCAACACGAATTTAACCAACTATAAAAACGTGAGAATAATTTATTCTCACAGATCAATATTATTTTTATACCAAATTCTCGAAAAACCAAAATAACTGCGAAAATTTTGAGGTTTTTTGTAGATTTTTCAAAAGATATTAGTGTAAATTTTCACAAATTAACGCATTATATCCCGTGACAGTTTCCGACAGCGCGGGGCCCTTAGCACGTGCTACTATTGTCAATCCGGCCCTGGCCTCTCGCTATATCCGCCTATGACGAGGGGAGGTTTGAGGATTTTAAGAGTGCTTTCTGGAACTGGGCCCAAGATATGAAAATTTTAACAAGGGATTTAAACCACAAAAATCAAATTTGAGTGGTATGTCTCAATGTTCTTCACCTAAATGGACGTGCTAAACTTATCATGTCCTCAGCCGGGACCTATTATTATGTGGTGAAAAGCCCAAATAGGAGGATAACTTGTCATGTTGACCTCTTTCTCTCCTTCCTCCCCAGGAGTGGTTCTCCAGGCAGCAACTTGTGATGTTAGTGTTATTCGTGAACGTTTCGCTCGCCATTATGTTCTTCAAGCTCCTCACGTAACATTCAGCTGCACCACCCGCTTTGTGTCACCACATGACTGGACTAGCACAAACCCACCCGCTTTGTGTCACCACATGACTGGACTAGCACAAACCTTGCACCGGCGCCGTGTTCCCAAACATTCGATTTTATTATGATTCATTTCGTTTTCTTTTTCTTTTCTCGTTTCTGGCGGGAGTCCATACGAGAGAAAGAGAGGTTTGGCGGTCCAATATGTTGTTGCAGCGGCCGTAAGCGACGCCAAATTGTTCAGATGGTGTCTAAACGGATTAAGTGTCCTCATTTGCTATTTTAGCATTTTGGGGAACTGCTGACACTGACTTATGTATTTTCCGACTAAAATAAAAACCTTAGAAACTTTCCCTCATTGCAAAGTGACGAATTTGAGGAAATGCTAAAAATTCTTTGTGATAACGGAAGAGCAAAATCTCATCTTATTTTATAAAATCCATTTACATTAAAATAATCAACAGAACTCGGAAACGGCTGAACCAAATGACTTGAAATTTCGCAACAAAAAAAACTTCAATTTATCATGTAGGGACGCACTAAGGATTTTTAAAATTCAAAAAAATTCTGAATGTGGGACCAACCATGAGGCCGTTTGGCTTTTATACCAGTTGAATTTTAAGACTAAAAACTGGTTCAAACAGCTACCAGAGCACCAGGTTCATTACTTTGGACCCTAAATAGCGTGAACTGTATTTTTTCGATAGTATCGGTGTAACTTTATCACCATTAGTAGGTTGAAAAAAAGACGCTCAAACCACCGACCTCTGGATTGCAAGTACGCCGCTTTATTGATCAAGCTACTAAGGTCAGTTGAATGAGTCAGCCTAAAATTCTTATTCTAGCGTTGTAATGAGACCATTGAACTATTTTTTGTAAAGCAAAAAGTAGTCAAATAATCTCAAATTTGGTTTAATCAAGACTCTTGTAATTTCTACCTAATTTAAATTAATCTCAATAATTATCGAAGTATAAAAATACCAAGAAAGGAAATGTGTATGTGAGGAACCAGGACTTGGTTTCTTTCTGCAGTCTCTTGGATTCTAAGATTATTGAAGGCAAGGGAAGGGTCTGATGTAACGTTTAAAAATAAAATGAATTAAATGCCATTGAATTTTTTTGGAGAGTAACAAAAATTTTTGCCCTGACGAAGACAACTTAGAGTCCTCAGTGGGATTCCACTCCGCTATGTTTGTGCATAGAGTTGTTTGTTGGTATGAATAGAAAATATTATCTTTATGTTCAACTAGTATGGACTGCCCGCCACTCATCATTTTGTTCATTTTTCATTAGACAATTTATCTGTTAATTTAATTAATAAATTATTGTAAATAATTATTATTTTTTAAACTATATTTATTTTTTCAATTACTCATTATATAACTACTATTTAGATTAACAATTTCCACCTTTCAAACTGTTCTTATAAACATGATGAAATTGAAATCTTGGTTTGTTACGATTTGACTCCTCAAAAAAAAAAAAGATTTTTTCCCAGACTTATTTTTGTATGTTCGAAATTTATTACACTTTTTTAAGAGTAAATAAAATTATTATCTTATTAGGGGATTAAAAATATTTGTAAATTACATTAATGATTAATTTGAAAAATATAAATATCAAAGTATATTCTGTCTTAATTTTTTATGATGTCAGTCTTCTATTTTTATTTTACGCTCATTTAAGTTTTCATTATCTGAAAGAGGTGGATTCAGAATTTTGCGTGAAAAGTTGTTATGCATACAAAGATAGGTGAGGTCAATGTGGGTAGCTGGTTGATAAGTTTCCAGTGAAAGGAGGGTAAAACCCCTGTTTCGAATTACTTAAGATGGTAAAGAGATGTTTAAAAAAATATATTATAAAGATTCAACTCCCATCTTGTAGGCAATTATACTCATCATCTTATATAGATCTGCTTTAGAAATGGATTTTCTTGATCTGAAAAATGCTTCAAATTCTGAAAAATAATAGTAAAGAATTTTTTTTTTTTTTTTTTAATACATAGAAAAAACAAAATTGGTATTATATTCACGAAATTTACTATAGTTGGACAAACTGCTTATAATTTTAATTACAAGGGTTCTAGAAAAACAACAAAGTACAGTACAAAGCAAATGCATTGGAGTAACGTATCAAGTAAAATTTATAGAAATTCAAAATAGTACAAATAGTGCGCTCCGAATGAAAAACATCACTCAATAATAATAATAATAATACACTCTAATGGAAGGCGGTTAAGAGCCGAATTATGAACCTGAGTTAAAGTTCAGATAAGCCAGATTGTCCCTAAACTCGGTCTATAGTGCGCTGTGATTGGTTGAAACCAACCATCCCGACCAGCAACTAAAATAGGCGAAGGAAATTTATCGGGTAAAAAGGTCATTTAGTGCAGCAAATCTTCATGTGTGATTTTATAGGTACTTTAATAAAGGCTAACATAGACTAACTGATTCACTAAGTACCTGTCTATATAATAGAGGATTTGTCTGATTTTCAAGAATGCATAGCCACAGGCAAATCCACTTCCGGTGAAAATCTCCCTGGTTTTAGCTAATCATCAAATAATACAAAAGGTTAAAATAAAATTAGAATGTACATATTTGTGTTGATCACAATTACTCCACTCGCTTAAGATAATTTTACCGTGGTTGGTACTCGAACCACTGACCTCCAGGTTACTAGTCCACCGCCTCATCGATCCAGCTACTGAGGGCGGCGCCGGCGTTTTATATGAAATTATCAGATAATACAAACGGATAAAAAAATCAAATAATACAGAGACTAAATTCTAAATGAAAACAGTCACCCGATAACATCAACCGTGTTTGGTTTAGTTTTGGAAAAAAAATCGTGTTCCAACCTATGTTTTAAATGAATTATTCTATTCATAAATAAGCAGTTTTAAGACAAAGAAAAAGTTAAATGCATCCAGATATAAGAAGAAAGAGGATGATGAAAAAATACCAATAAAGAAAAAGAAGAAACTAAAACAACCAATGCCACATGAAAATATACCTAACATGGTCCATGGTATTACAATAGAACATCGAGTACGATACAGTATCTATACTTTTACAAACAAACAAACAAAAATATGAAACATTTACATACATAATACATATTATGTATACCAAACCATTTTCATTAGATTTAAAGCTAAGGTCACTAATACCAGTTTCAAAAGCTACTTGTTATTTTATTATGTACAACATATACAAACTTATAAATAAAATAAAATGACTAGATTTCAGTAATTTCTTATCGATAGAATAGAAATAGATCTCCCTAACTCAAAAATATTAAAAGTATGACTTCTGTGGAAGGAAATATTACAACCATTCTCTTCTTGTGGTTGATTTTTTTTTCTTCTTTTTTTGCTGTCTATGCTGAAACATGAACCCAACACCTTCAGGTTTAAAGACATTACTGTGTGCAACTGTGCACTGTGCATATATAAAACATCTCTCGTTAATAAGCAAAACAGTCCAACCAACAAACAAAAAATATGTTTGTATATTATAAGTGAATATACATAAATCACATAATCTACATTTCATGATCTGGTGGTAGATTTTATCTGTCAAGTATATTTTATTTTTTGGTAAAGAATGAATGCTCTAAGCATTATCACTACCCTTGATCAAAGTTTATTTAATGTTATTGTATGAATTTTATATTATAAATTATATTGTACTGTCTTGAATTTATTTCATAAAGTTTGGTTGAAAATGTTTAATAATAAATCCAAAACCATCATTCTGGATATATCTCGTTACAAACAGACAGACCATCTACAATAGTTGATTAATCATCAATTATTATTGTTCATGAAGAAAATCGTAAAGTCTAAATTTAATTATTGAATCAAAATTTAATTCTTGAAGATCTCACTACTTTTGGTCAATCCTAGAAATTTAGAACTCACTACATTTGGTCGATTCTAGAACTTTAGACCTCACTACTTTTTGTCAATCCTCGGATGCAAGGCTTCAGAACTTTCAAGACACCTTTTTTGGGTGGTGAGTTGAACTTGTTTTGCATCTGGGGCCTCAGAGTCCTGACCACTCTCTTGGGGATTGGTCTTTCGTTGATAGCCTCTGATTTTTCATCAACTGGACTCTGCATATCCTGTTCAATTGTGTCATCCTCTATTTCTTCCTGAATTAATGACTGTTTTTGCTGATGCGGACCCTTTACTATCTGCTGACTCAAGTCTTCTCTGATCGGTTGCTGCACTTTCTGCAGAATTGGAGTGTCTGCATCTTGATCAATTGGAACCTCTAGTTTTTGATGATTTGGAACTTGCAGTTTTTCTTCAATTGAAGCGTTTCGTTTCTGCTGATCTAGATAGTCTAATTCTTGCTGATTTGGATCCTTTATTTCCTGTTTGCTTCTAACTTTCAGTTTCTGCTGGACTGAATTCTTTGCATTCTCCTGACTTAAGTCCGCACTAGTTGTAGCTTCAGTTTCTATTCTGGGTATTTTTGCTGGCGAAGCTTCTACTTCTGATGGTTTGGATGTTTCTACTGGAGTAACTTTTTTCAGAACTGTTTTGTGTACGTTTGGAGTTATTATTGTTGGACAAAGTTCTTTTTGTACTGTTTTGTGTACGTTCAAAGGGATTTCTGTTGGGGTAACTTCTTTTGGTACTTCTTTATTTACATCTGAAGCATCTTTTACAGGAGCAAGTTCTTTCTCAGTTTTATTTACATTAGAAACATGTATAGTTTTCTTTGCCTCACAAGTATTTTTCTTAGCATTGTTTTCAAGAAGTACTGTCTGACGTGCGCTGTTCAAGACTTGTTCGTTAGGTTTTAGTTTCTTTGGAATTGACTCATTTGTAGGTTCTCTTTTGTTGGCTTCATTGACTACCAATACATCATTGTGCTTTTGGGTATGTACCTGATGACTGAACTCTTCAATTTTGCGTTTTAAAGTAAGAGGTTCTTGACGTTCAAGCAGTTTGACGGTGACTAGACTGTTTGGTTTTGATGGAGACACTGAACGACCTGGGTTTTGTAATGATGTCAGTATATCTGTCAATTGTTCGATGATGCTCGACTTGTGGGAACTAATAATATCGCCTCTTTTGTCTTTTTCATTTTTGTAGACAAAATGTCCTGCAAATAACTTCTGGATGATTTTTTCGATTTCTATTTTCGGATCATTGAACAAGGGTATTAGGATTTTCTTTTTTTGCCAAGAAATCTCGATGTTCCAAGATGTAATAGTAGAAGCAGATGTTTTGTCAATACAATGGCTTGTTGTAGGTTTTGCGGGTATTCTATTGGTTTCCACTGCAGAATTCGAAACAAGTTCTTGCTGGATTTTAATTTGTGGTTTCTTTGGTGTGACAATTACTTTACTACTTTTTATTTCATCAGGGTTTGTCTGACAATAATTTGTTTTGTCGCCTTGAACGATCTGCAATCTATTTGTATTTACAACGAGTGAAGACTGTTTTGTAGCCTTCAGTTGTTCTTTTTCGATGGATTTAGTGAGATCAAAATTTGTTTTAACATTTTCCACAGAGTTGGGAACAGATTTTAAACTAGAAATGGATTCTAAGGTCAATTTAGAAACAGGTGAGTGAGGAACATACACCGTTCTGAAGGTTGGTTCAGATTCTACACTAGATTTAGGAACAAACTCTTGACTAGATTTAGGAACAGATACTACTCTAGAATTAGATACAGATTCTACTTTAGGAATAAAGCCTATTCTAGAATTATCAACAATAACAGCATTTCTCGGCTTAACATTCGCACCAATATCTATGTTTGCAGGTGCTAGCCACAGTGTGCCTTCTTGTAGTTTTTTCTCGGAATTTTTGTTTTCCTTAAGATAATTCTCAATGTTTTGTGAGGGTACAATAACATTTTCTCTAGCTACATTCACTTTGCTTGATTCAGAAGGTACAAAAGCATTTTTATTGATTGCACCTAGTTCTGTGGGTACTGTGACAAGATTTTCTTTACTTACGTGAATTATAGCTGAATTGGAAGGTGCAAGGGTAATATTTTCTCCCGGTATGTTTAATGTTTCTAAATCTGTAGGTACAACAACAGCATTTCCCATATGTTCATTCACTGCAGTTGCATCTATAATAGGTACAACTGAAATATTTTTCCCAGGTTTTTTTATTTCACGTGGTTTTATTTGGAGACCATGTTTCTTTGCTAGCAGCCTCAATTGTTTACCACCGGCAATTCCTTCTTTGTTCTCTTTTGTCTCATCCACTATATTTTCATTATTAATGTCTCTATTGGAATTTTTCTTTACCATTTGCTTCATTATAGGTGACTTTACACATTTGACTTGCTTTTCTTGACTTTTCTTTTGCATTTGACACGTAAGAGAATGCAAGTCCTTGGCTATGCCAAGTAAGACTTTCAACTTGCATTTGTCTTGGATTAAGTAAAGCTTGTCATGTGTGTTATAGAGTGACTGAATGATCGCCTTCCTGATACTTGTCTCATCTTCTGGTTCTTGTTCGGTATCTTGTTCTGATTTTATTGTCTCTGTTTCCAAGTCTTGGGGTAAAGGATCGGAATCTGTAGATTTCAGGGCAGCATTACTTTTCTCGAGAGCGTTGCTCAGTAGAGAATGTCTGATGAGGCGTACCACAAGATGTATATGTAAACATATCGTAATCTGTGCATTATACACATAGCACGTGCATGAATACTCATGGATGCAGATTTCACATTGAGAACACGTAATGCTGCATCCCCATTCCTCTGAGAGGGAACACTTAGGGACAGCAACACTCTTCCTCACCGTTTCCTTCAGCGCGGTATTCTCCATGTTCACATCGACAACTTGCCACTCGTTCTCATTTTCAGTGCGATATGCTTGTTTCAGATCAATACTCATGGATTCCCTATGGAATTTGTCAACCGACGTGATCACAGCCCGTGTATTGGACGCACGGTTGTACAAATAGGAGAACACGCGTCTGAACAGAGTTTGCAACACCTTCACGATGTTCTTGGCGTACTTCTTATACTTGCCATCCAGGGTTTCTTGAATTTCACTCACTGTTTTCTCAAAGTTGGGTGAACTGTGTAGGTTAAGAATATTTTTCAAGCTATGTCCGCCCCATTGGTCGAAACAATCCGTGTAGTACTTTTTGAAATAGACCAGAAACTTGGCGCATTTTGAATTGCCCTCTAGTTTTTCTATGACTTTATTCAGAAGCTCCTGCACATTGCCGTCTCGTGGTTCTAGCAGCTCGCAGAGTTGATCATACACTTCGTCTTGCAACTCCTCATTGGACACAGTGGCCAGGTACCTTCTCCACTCCCCGTCTATGTATCGCGGACACATCATATGCTGCGACTTTGTGCGCATCGTTTCGTTCCAACACTTAAAAACGACGTCGTTTCGATCCGTCATGAACACTTTGGTTTGGAGTGATATCTGATGAGTTTTGAGATTTGCAAAGAGCACCTCGAACAAGACTTTCAGGTAGACATTGTTTATTTTATTACTTAGCATGATGACGGCGGGAAAGGGTGAATGGAACTCGTCCAGAACGAACAGTACCGTGGCATGGTAGTTTACCTTGGGAATCGGCAGCGTTGTCGCATAGACGAGTTTGTCTCCGAAGTTGGCGATAATGTTCCTCATGTGGTTGGTCATGAGGACGAGGCAGAGGTCATAGGAGGAGAGCGAGTCGGACTTGTAGCCCAGGGGCTTGTAGTAGATGACAGCGGGGGAGGGGAGACGCATGAGATCCACACACCACGCATCCAGAGAGGGGTAAGAGTTGTCCAGACACTTGGATGGAATGCCTGAAATCGGGAAGAGGAGTCTCACAAAAAAATGTGTATATATTAGATATTTTTATTATATAGAGACCATGCGCCTGACCTCCGGATTTTTATCTTATATGCTTATATCTTGTGAACCACACACCCGATTTTGATTAATTTTGTATGTATATGCGTATTAATGTTTTGCATTTGTAATTATTTTTTAAATATGTTTATGCTTTGATATTTAAGAAAATCCGAAATTTTGGTAAAAAAAGTGCAAAAAATTGAGTAGATAAGGTATATATTTCTTACCATAAACACTCTCGTGCAATTTCTTCTTGATGTCTTTCTTCATCAACTTGCTCAGACGAGTAGGAGCAGAGTTTATTTCATCTGGAGAGGAAAAAACAAATGAATACTTAATGAACGATTAGCTTAGTGGTAAGGTATTTGCTTACCAAGCGGAAAGTCCCCGGTTCGAATACGAGAACCAACAAAAAAATTGTATTCCAAAATTTGTTACGATTGTATGTGTTGGTTAGTTACAGTATTGATGTTTGAGCAGTTAAGGCATTATTCTAGTAATACAGGTAAACAGGATGTGTCGGTATTAAAATGGTAATTTGCTATGGAGCACTACATTTAATATGTTTTTTATTTGGTCTCTACATAATAAAAACGGCAGAAATGTTAGTACGCCTCCTCGTGGTTCACCCTGGGCAACGCATTGACATGCAGCTAAAGTACTGACAATTTTGGCAGTCAGACAATCACTGCCATCAGATCTCCTGATCAAGTTTATTACACATGTCCTCTAACTTGGAGATGTGTAATAAAGCCATACGATAAATAAAATACATAATAATAATAATATCTAATAATGTTTATTAGAAATACATGTTTTTTGTGTTCCTTTATAAGTACTATTGTGCTTTTTAGAATTTTTTATCAATCTTCTACAATCAATATTATTGTACTGTTGTACTTTTTCATGTTCCTTTTTAAGTAGGAATAAACTTCGTAGGTTCTTTCAAGATTTAACAATCCTGAAACTGCACTGTAAGGTAATAAATCTAAGAACCGAATTCTAAACCAGTGTAAATTTAACATAAGACAGTCCCTGAAGTCGGGCTATATAGTGTGCTATGATTGTTGAAACTTCAACTTGAGGGAGGGCCTGGCTTATCAAATTTAATTATGTTTTATAATTCGGCGCTCACAGCCATACCATTCTAGTAGCAGGTTACAAAAAAAATTCTAGGCGGTATTCAGATTCAGAAGCTTACCTACCTCTTCATAGCAAAAAAAAATATTGATTGTACAAGATTGATGTTTACAGAGATAATAATGATAATAGGTAATAAAACCTTATTTTATACTGCTCAATTTGAACTAGAGTCCCTTTGTACCAGCAATTGTTTTGATGCCACTATTGTGTGGTCAAAATCTCCAGTAAGTGAAAAAAAAACAGGTGATGAGATTCGAACCAACGGACCCCTACGCTACCTGGATCACCAGACCTAGCCCCTTAAACCCCTCGACCAGGGATGCATTGTTTATTGTAAAATGAATATAAAAACACGAGAGTAGTTTTGTTTTTATTTGTTTTTTGCTTTTCACTACATAGTCATATATCACAACGGGGATTTTTTACAACATTCTCTGGGCAAACACTCCAGTTTCTCAAGTTAACCTCAACCAGCCTGTGTGGAGCTGAGAATAGCCAGCATATTGTGGATTGCCATGGTGACCGAGGACGGTCACCAATCCAAATCCTCACCACCCTATACGTTGCTTATCATAAAAGATTGGATGAGAACTAATGTATTCAACGTGCCATCTCTCTTCATTGAAGAGTGGTGATAATAACACTTATTTTACCTCCTGAAGAAGTTCTTATTTGATTGGTGATGTCATTAGTATGCTCTTCCTCCGCACAATCTTGCTGTTCGAGTTTCAGCACTTTCATAATACTGGACTGCACCTCATGGCCGTAATGTTTAGGGTGCAAGGTGACGCTAATCTCTCCGAGAGACAGCTCTCTGTAAATGATGGAGGCTGTACATGCCACGCCTGACTTCATAGACTTCCTGGGTGATTCTGTAGTGACAAAAGAAAAGAATCACAAGAAATATATTACTAGAGAAAAATAATAATAATTATGATAATGATAATACATAATAATAACAATGATACAGTAAACAGAGAGAAGACCAAGACTATACACATTTAATAGAGAATCCTAACAAGTCAGGCTAGCTTGCAGTTTCCCAAGGGTTCACTGGCTAAACAAAAAGTCCAAGTTCTCAAGATGGTTGATCACAAATAAGAATGTGGTACAGGACGAGCCAATGAGAAATATATATTAAGATCACATACTATTCTTTGTTTCAGAGAATCCACTTCTGTTGCAGTAGAGATAAGATTGTTTGATGTTTGGAGTTGAGCGAGATCCTGTTTTCTTGATGAAGAAGCAGCAATTCTCTTGTTCATAATTGTCTTTCCACTTCATGAACTCTGGAGAATATAAAAAAAAAAAATATTTTTTTTTTACAAAAACTAACATAATAGGTACTTCCGATTTTTAATATTAGAAATTTCTTAGAAGTAAAATGTATTTTTATGAAACATGGCGTGTACAAATATACTATTGTAGATCTAAAAGATAGAGTTGAAAATTTCAAACACTAGTACCCGATGATAACATGTTATGGTAGCAAGAGATATTGTCTGTGGTGCATAATTAGTCCAAGAGGGTCACATCCAAAATACCAGTAAATTGAGGACGGATTCCAAAGAGTTGAAGATACAACAAAAACTGATCAAAGTAAACCCCAATTATTTTTTTTATTGTAAGAAACACACACACACGCACGCATACACACACATAAAAACACACACACACACCCACACTTTGGGGACACTAAAATATGTTTTGGTACTGAAAACTGACTATCTAAAATATTGGGTGATTCCATTACTTTCATTTCTATATGATATGGAAAGTAAAAATGAGTGCTACAGTTTTCTGTGCACAGGTACAAATAGTTTGGGTTCCCATTTTACCTGTTCTTTGGGTCTCCTTGTTAGATTTTGAAGCCAAGTGCAGTCGAATTTGTACCAAGCAGTTTTTTTATACATAGAACTATATCTTTAAACTATAGATTTAGCACTGTCTTGAAAAAAAAGTTCAAAGTCATTTTGAGATTGGGCAAAACTTAACCAAGCATTGGTAGTCCATGGGGTTCCGGTGCTAGACTTGTGATGTAAACATTCTAGTACATGGATGCATTACCTGTGGTTTGGATCCCACCCAATGCTTTGATTATTTCCTCATTTATTACAGTATGGGAAAACATAGTTATAATGTTATTGGCTAATGGGCAAGTTCATCTACCTGTATTGTAATTAATGGAATATTTTTTTTTTAATTTACCTGTCATTGAAGGAAATGACATCATTTCAAAACTCATGTCAAACATATGAACCTTCTGGAGATGATCTCTGAAATTTTTGATAGTTTTGTATTTTTCATTGCATCCAGGTTCTTGACAGCAGATCTTCCTACTGTGGGAAAAAAGAAATCAAACAGTGTTTTAATACATACATAACTGGTTGTCTCAATGTTGGAACAAAAAATGAGTTTGCATGAAATTGCACATACTGTGAATGGTGTTGGTATGTATTCCTTAAATATTAAGATTTTCACTAAAGAACCATGAGGTTAATTGAAGTTTGTACAATTCTTGTAAAAACACCTAATTATATAATAGGGTTTTTTTTTTTTTTTTTTTTTTTAATACAACATCAACACTTGTAATTTGTAGCTTATGTTGGAGGGGTATTTAGGGTAAAAACCATTGACTTTTTTGAAAAAGGTATCGTACGAAATTAGCTTGTACTTTTTCAAGTTTCATAATTTGGGTTTTTGTTTGTGGAGTCCATAGAGCAGAACAATATTCTAATTTCGAACGCACTATACTTTTGTATAAGAGTGTAATAGTGTCTATATCACTAATGGGGTGCAGCATCTTATGACCATCCCTAGTCTCCGGTTGGCCGCACCTATTGTTTTATCTACATACGAGTATGTGTGCATCCCAGGGTTACAAACAAATAAACCAGATCTTGTTTGAAATTCCACTTTGAGAGATGATATGCCTAAATCTTTGTTGCATAATATATATTTTTTTTTTTTATTATTATTATTATTTTTTTTTTTTTTTTTTTTCAATTTGACTTTTCATGTACTTGCAGGCTAACAGTATCATGATAACCTATATACAGGGTGTCCCACCAAAGTTGGACACCTCAAATTACTCGGCCCCTGAAAGAGTTTTTGAAAAATAAAAAATCCTAGGGTACATGTCCTAATTATGCGGTTTCAGTCATGAATTTTTTTTTTATACAGGGTGGTTCAAAAGTCAGAAATTAAGGTGTCAACTTTCGATTTTTAAATAGATTGACCTGAATTTTATTTGATAATTTTACATTTAAATGGTTCGTGAGTACTTTTTTAAACAAAAATTTTACATACAGGGTGGTTTTTTTTCGACCAATTTTTTACGATAGTTTAAGAGAGTATCTACAGGGTGGTCCATGCAACAATATTAGTTAAAACAACATAACTTTTTTATATTATTAAAAATCGAAATTTTTCTTGCACATTTAGTCTTTTTATTTAATTTTACGTCTCTTTGACTGCCCATATACAGGGTGTTACAAAAAAATTATGTCTCACCCTGTACAACACTTTTGTTTTGTTTTCGATATGACCAACAAAAAAAGTGTAAAATTAGGCGAGAATTACTAATCCCAAATAAAAAATTAAAAAAAACTCGGTTTTAAAAAAGTCATGTCATTGTTTCACTTGTGAACCACCCTGTATAAAAAAATTTGATGCCAATTGAAAGTGCGTGTATTCATTACACAAACACTTTCTATACTTGTTATCGAAAAAATTAAACGAACTTGAGTTATTTGAGATTTAGAAGAAAAAAAATTGGTAAAAAAAAACCACCCTGTATGTAAAATGTTTGTTTAACAAGTATGAGACGGGTCCTATTTTCTATAGTTTGTATGCTGCGCTGGGACGGCATCAAATTAGGTTATGTGTTCCAAATATGATAACAACAAAAAAAAATTGGAACGGGCGAGTACAAAAATATATAATAGCATTATCTGTGCCCACCGGTGGGTCACATTACAAGAGAATTTAAAAAAAACGTGACCCACTGGTGGGCACACCGTCTCATATGTGTTAAAAAAGTACTCAGGAACCATTTAGAAGTAAAATTATCAAATAAAATTCAGGTAGATCCATTTAAAAATCGAAAGTCAACACCTCAATTTCTGAGTTTTGAACCACCCTGTATAAAAAAAATTTCATGACTGAAATCGCATAATTCGCCTCTGACAACACAAAGAGGCGTAAACAACATTTTCGAAATTTTACAGGAGAGCCAAAATGAGTTTTTTTGTGCATAAATTTTCTGTTCACGGTAGGAAAATCATCACTTCCCTGTACCCGTGAATGACCATACGAACTTTTTCTGTTGCCAAATTTGATTATTTAACTGTGACTATTGATTTACGCCTATTTGATCTGTCTGAAAAAGAGAAAATGAGGGATATGCCTGATTTCAATTTTTGTTGCATCTTTTTTTTGGATTATATTTGGATTACGTCTATTTGTGAGAACAAAATATAGCACAAGTAGACTCAATTCAAGCAATAAAACCGATTTCAAAAATTTGTGGTTTACGCCTCTTTGTGTTGTCAGAGGCGAATTAGGACATGTACCCTAGGATTTTTTATTTTTCAAAAACTCTTTCAGGGGCCGAGTAATTTGAGGTGTCCAACTTTGGTGGGACACCCTGTATACAGCAACTTTTCTGTATAAAACACTTACATTTTATTTTCATCCCTCAAGTTTTCAAACACTACTTTCACTGATGTTTCATCTTCACTGCACTCAGATTTAAACTGAGCAATATCATGCCTTAGATTGTCAAATTCAGAACTCAATTCTACTTTCACTGATGACTCTTCTTTACTGTACTCAGATTTCAACTGATCATTATCTACAAACATGATATTTTGATCAGTTTCATTTGAATTAGTTATTTCATCCATCTTTGAATGTCTCTTTGTGGTTGATGTCTGGAAATAATAATAATAATAATAACATGATAAAAAAATAATGCAGTATCTAAGAATGTATAATATGTGAAAAAATTTTGAACTTTTTCTCAGTAGACTATCAAAACCAACATTATAGATTTCTTTATTAACTGCAAGACTAATGATATCAGAAATAAATGTCATTACAGGGCCCTGTTCCTGTTGTATATTTTAGGCCAATGTACTTGTGCATAAAATCCCCAACAATTTCAAAGCAATGTCTGTTGTTAACTTTGATATTTTCCCTGTCTTTTTGCCAGTCTCTTCTTTTCCTCAGTAAAGAGTACCATACAATTATGTTTCCTTTGTTCAATATTCCTCCATACATATGTGTGTTATTAAGAACATCACAATAGTAGCCTGCCTCAGTAGCTTGATCATTAAGGTGGCAGACTTGTGTCCTGGGGATTGGTGGTTCAAATCCGAGTTTCAACCCAGTTCCCAATAATTTGAGAGCACAGATTTTTTTGGTTTCTTAAAAAAATTTACTCCATCAAAAAAACACTGCATTACAAACAATTCCTACTTTCTTCACATTTTTGGAATTTTATTGTTATGATTTATTGGGAATCTCTGTAATTATTAGAAGCCAGCATAAATTATGTTGAATGCACAAATTCTCATAAGATCACAAAAGTTAAGCAATGTCACTAACATCTTCAATGATAAAAAGTATTTTAACATCTTCAATTAAAATTTTGATAAAAAGTATAGCCCCAAAAGTGAAAATTTTCTCTGCAAATAAACTCCACCAACAAATATTCTGTGACCATGAGATAGGCTTGGATATCTATTGTTAGATATCCGAGTTAGCTTGGATATCTACGGTGATTAGAGGATCACATATATTATGTGGACACCAAAATCCTATGTCTAGGCTCCCTTCATTTCCATTGATTCTATTTGGTTTTAATGTCCTGATTTGAGATTGTCAGGATGGGGATACCTATTCCTCTCCATTTGTTGGGAATGATACCAGCTATTACCCACATTAACCTTACCTAGCCTCACCTAGATTGGAGGTGGAAAAATGGCAAAAAATCTTTGAAGAAGTGTTTCAGGAACAGAAATGAAATTTTGGGAGTGAGGAGTATAGAGCAACTCCACACTTCCAGGAACAGGAAGGTCACTATGTTGGGGAATAATGGTGAGGATAATCGTGCAATTTGATTGACAAGTCCACTTTAGAGTTCCCTTTAGGATGCAAAATGGAGTTGGTAGACTTGGGCCATGGAAATATAGTAACTAGGAGTAGTCACCACCATTTTTCCATTAATTTTTACAATCAACTATATCCACAATCAAATGGCTAGTAGCTATGTTTCATCAGACTTGTGACTATGCACTTGGGCCTTAATTTATTGATATTTCAAAAACCACTCACCCTTAAATTCAGTCAAAAGTGGTTTTATCTCAGTGTCTGGGTAGCATTATTTTGTATTTCCTTGGAGTGCCTTCTTCAGATCTATTCTTAAGGAACTCTATGAGCAGTAAGAGGCGTTATTTAAGACAGGTGGATAAGAGTATTCAAAGAATAAATTATTCAGTAATACGATAACACCTACCATAAAATTAATTAATAGTTAAAATAATTAATTGTAATAGTTTAATTAAAACAAATATTTATTTATTTATTTTTCAAACAATATTCAAGATATAACCAAGTTTTAATTTTTCACCAGTTTAATCGATTATAATTTTTGCCACAGATTTCTTCACGTCACCATAATGCGCATTCGCTTGTACAGTTCGTATTACGCGGTAAAATCCAAAATGTGATTATTAATTTGCTATTTTAGTACATAAAAAATTAATAGTAGAACAATTTTTTTCAGAATTTCTGGTTTTGCACAGTGTTAATCCCAAATTTAATCTTTATTGCCTCATTAATCTCAATCAGTTTCACAATAGGATTCTTTCATTGCAAATAAATGTTTAACATTTGGAAAGATGCGAAATCCGGACCAAGAAGTAGTGATGAGATCCTATCCTTCTGAAAGTAAGAACTCACCAGTATTATCAGTGCCATGTTGTAAATAGTATGTTAAAGTCATAGATCGGTGCTGTAAGAGGTTACTGATGTTTAATTCTGAAACATGATGTGAGTTATTTTTACATAAAAAAAAAATTAAAGTTGGTAAAGGTCTTCAGAGTTACAAGGTAAACTAAAACTTTCCCCAAGGGACAGGTATCTAGGGTTGCTTCTCCAACCCTAGTCTTTCAAAGAATCTTCATCTGATTAGTTGGCTCATAGGAACTTCCCTTTAAGTTAAATCTAAAGCAGACTACATCCAGCATGAAAACTATTATGTAATATAATCATATCTACTTTCTTCAATATAAGATGAGCATTGTGATGCAACCCTAGGTATAGCTTCTAATTAATTCAGTTTGAAACTTGAAACCACTGATAAGAATTGTGTTCTTGAAGGGTGGTTAACACGTACAAGACACGGCGTGCCCACCGGTGGGTCACATTTTTATTTTCAATTTCCCTTGTAACATGACCCACCGGTGGGCAGAGATAATGCTATTATTAATATATTTTTGTACTTGCCCATCCCAATTTTTTTGTTGTTGTTGTCATATTTGGAACACATACCCTAATTTGAAGCCGTCCCAGCGTACAAACTATAGAAAATAGGACCCGTCTCATATGTGTTAAAAGAATTATCTGTGCATCAAGCAAAGTTCTGGGCAGCTTATGTTTTTATTATAACTTACTATTTCTTTTACATATTAGAAAAAATGATTTGTTTGTGTTTGGGTCTTTTTTATTATGTTCTTGAAAACTAGAAGTTTGAGTGAGCTGAAATATTGCAAGGTTATCAATGACTGGCTCAGAGTGGTAATGCATTATCCAAAAAGTCCATTTTCTAAAAGTTGAACTTTTAAATGAGCTTTATCTAATACTAAGCATATCTTGAAAATTTAACAAAACAAACATATAACACAGAAATTAGAAACACTCTTTTATTATGTTCTTGAAATTAGCATATAATTAGCATAAAAATATAATTAGCAGAGGAAAAGTGTTCATGTATACTGATGATGCTGCTATATGTTACGCCACTGAAGACTGGACTAAAACTCACGACCTCGCGACTGATGATTTGAAAAATGTTTTGTGGTGGTACTCTTCCATGTCTATGAAATTAAATTTAACGAAATCCAACTACATAACATTTTCAATCACACAAGCCGGACAACCAAGACTATCAAGACTTAACATACATAACACAGAACAGGACACTACAGAATTAACAAAAACAACAACAGTTAAATATTTAGGTATACTTATTGACCAACATCTAAAATGGACTGAACATATTGACTCACTGAACTATAAACTACGTCACCTCATGTATGTGTTCAATCAACTAAGAGGAGTTTGTGGCAGACCCCTACTCAGAGTCATTTATTTTGCTTTAGCACACTCTCTTCTTCAGTATTGTATCACATCTTGGGGTGGTGCTTACCAAAACACTATAGAAAAACTAAGACAAACTCAAAATATTTTACTAAGGATAATTCTAAACAAACCGAGACTTTTTCTTACTATAGATCTTTACGACATATTTAACGTACCTAATACAATAGACATATACTTATACAATACAGCAATACACGCAAACAAACAAGCACCTAACTGGACAAGAACACTAACAATAACTCGACAGACAGGACATATTAAAACTGAGAGAGTTTGCAAGTCTCTATACAAAAGACATTTTACTTTTATTGGTAAGAAACTGTACAACATTTTGCCAGAAGAGATAAAAAATGAAGAAAACAATAATAGAAAGAAAAATCTAATAAAAAAGTGGATTAAGGAATTTAAAGAGAGTAACATACAATTGTTTATAAATACATATTTAAAATAAAATAAAAACAGGAATCATAATTATACATATCTTCATCATGATGAAATTTAGTATTATGTAAATATAGATTCATAAAATTAAGATATTATTATTATTATTAATTTAGTTACAAATACCTATGTATCAATAAGACTATTATACATATGTATTTATACAATTCATTTCTGTGAAAGAATACGAGATTGGAGTTAATTGTGTAGTTCAAGTAAATAATGTATATATGTATATAAATATTTCTTTTTTTTTAAACTCTTAAATTTTATTGTATATTATAAATGAGGTACAACACAACCCACAACAAATAGGGTAATAGTACCTTATAAACTCACTATATTCAATGTATATTATGTAAAATTAAAATAAATAAAGAGTATTATGTTAAAAAAAAAAAACTCTATGAAAACATATAGGTATAATACCAAATACCAATACCCCCCTCATAGGGGGAGGCCCATGCTCCATAGGGGTGACAGAGGGCTATATTATTATTATATCTTGAAAAATACATGTCCAATTGAGCTGAAATTTAGTATGAGACTCATTAAAATCATGGAGTGAAAATTTTCTCCACAGTTAACTCATAACTATGCAGAACTTTACTCCGCATTCTTCAAAATTAAAGCATCAAATAAATAAATAAAAAAATCCGTGAAATGAAAATTCTATGAACTGAATACATTCTGTTGAGTTTGTGTTGACCCAGCACCTAAATGAGAAGTATTGTGTCACTTCTTGTCCATAAAGAGGAGGCATACTACGGGATGGGCAAGCTACAACACGGGCCACAAGTGTCTACAGTAGCTCCTGTTTCATGGCTACAAAATTAAAAAGGCTGTGAAACACTCATCTTTAAAGAAAAATAATAATGATACTATGCAGTCATTATAATGATATTATTTTATGTTTTGTAGCCAGAGGTTGTATCTTTATAGCATTTATTTTTATATGGTAGTAGCATTATTTCATTTAGCTTGCAACATGTCAATTTGTCCCTTATCATATCTTTCATTCAGTGCAGCTCAGTCTGCTCTTTGAAACATAAATTAAGGTTAAATGTACAAAGCATTTCTTGAAGTTTTCTAGAAAATCCTTATCAGTTTATACATTCAAACTAACTTCTAATGAGTCATTTAAATCATGTAAACTCTGCTCATTGTTTCATAAATAGTTCAGTTTGATGGATACTGCAAGCCAAGATAAATACATAATTAGAATTATGAATAGTATTTGTGCTTTGTACTTATCATCTACTTTATCAGACAGAAAGTCAGACAGATAAACGTCAAACTGTCCAGTACCCAAGTTAAAACAGAACCTCACTTTGTTTGGTTAATGTTCATCACTGTGGGATATTACAGCAATTTACCTAGTTACAATTATGTGAAGCATGCCTTGTAATGACATGGTTGTAATTTAGATTTTGGTAGGTACCTTATCATAGCAGCAATTAAAGATTTAGTTTTTTTTTAGCTTGAATTGTCAGGAAAGACATTAATTTCATTAAAATAATTGAATTTTTCCCGCGTGTATTATTTATCAATTTAATATAACTGTAGAATAATATTGTCTAAATTCCATTTTTTCTTTTAATGTATCTTCATCATATGATGTTTTTATTGAGAACAGGGGACATATCCTCCGTTTGACAGAAACTCACAAACCTGCCACCCACATGATCCTATTGGGGTGAAAATTAATCCTAAGAATTACAGTTCACTAATGTTGACAACATATTTACCTTTCCCACAGATATTTATCAAATTCCCATTGAAGAAGACAAGTGAACCAAGCCTGTTGTAAGATGGATTTTGACAATATAGTATCAACACAACAAATAGGCCATAATACTACTGAACCAAGTGTCACTCTACAAAAGGTGAGTATGTATTAAGTGATGAGAACAAAGAGAATAAAGGTGACTTCTTGATTAAAGTAGGAGAGAATTATGTATATGTATTTTACAATAAAAAGTTTGGTTGCATTAAATCAACCAAACTTTTTATTGTATAATACATTATACATAATTCTCGTATAACTCGTAATTTAAGATATTTTATATATATATATATATATATATATATAGATGTAAAAGCAGCACTTTCGACACTACATATAGGTTTGCAGCAGTTTCGACAAATCAGATTAAGGGATCCCAAACCATGGAATTCTTACATGTAGCAGCAGCATTTTGGACATGTCCAAAGTGCTTTAAAATACACTAGCGGGTTACACCCGCCGCTTCGCCAACCCATCAAACACACACAACGCTCACACATCACACCATACACACACACCACACCCAGACACACCCACACACATCACACCATACACACATCCACACCCACACACACCACACACACACCACCCACACACACATCGCACCATACACACCCACACACATCACACCATACACACACCTACACCAGCACACAAACCCACACACACAAACACACATACACACCCACACCCACACACACCCACAAACACACCACAACACACACAGACACACACACCACACACAGACACACACGTGCTGGCACTCTGGCCCAAACCAGGCTTGGTGAGGTTATTATGGCAAACAGGTTCTTTAGTTTCCTGCGAATGGTAGTTAAAATCTCCGTCGTTATAATATGATCATCCAGTTGAAAGCGACGTTAAACCAACAAAAAATATACGAGTTAAGCAACGTCCACCGAGGTGAAGACTTCGAACCTTTTTTATAGTCAGCCATTAGATCGTGTAACTGAGACGTCTTGGATTCGATACCGCATCGTCTCATATTTTTTAATGTTTAACGATATAATAATAATAATAATAAAAGAAATGAGAAAAATAGGCATAAAAGACCGCCTAAATCACCCACCGGATCTGAGGAACTTGGTTAATTCTTGATCCGGATTGGATTGAACGGAGGACATAATTGTACATTCATTTGCAGTTATAACTTTTCCTCTTGAATACTTGTCACAATAATAATAATAATAACTCTTTATTGACAAGAATAATATTGACAAAGGGCGAGATTATTGACTGAGGCAATCTCTGCCATCAAACCCATGTCTTTGTGAATGTAACTTCACCCAGACTTATATTGAGCAGTCTTAGGGCTCAGGTTGGACTTTCATTATAAAGATTTTTAGAGATTCTTTTGTTACGGCTGTGTTACTCAACCTCAGACAGCCATTCTGTTTGGGGCTATATACGAGCATACAATACAATACAATCCTACAAGAATGAGACAGAGTCCCTTTACTCTCACAGTCTAAACAAATCTCACAGTCTCATATTTATTGCTGAAAAACACAGAGAAATGAATAATTATTTACAATGAACTTTGTTTTAAAAAAAAATAAATTAGACAATACATAAAACATCCATACTTATTAAAGAAAGTTTCACTCACTGACTGACTCACTGATTCATCACTGTTTCTCCGAACTGGTAAGTCCTAGGAAGCTGAAATTTGGTAGGTATAAGCTTTGTCTTATTGTCTAATAGATGTGCACTAAGACGGGATTTTTTCAAAATTCTCACTACAACACCTGCCATTGGGGAAAAAGGATTTTTCGCTTTCACCGCTATTTCTCCGCACGGCCATGCCTCGGCCCGCAAAGCTGGCGACAGTCCGCTAGTAATAGATAAACGTACGTACACAAACACAGTCACATACACACAAACACAGTCACATACACACAAACACAGTCACATACACACAAACACACACACACATTCACTCAAAAGATACTTGCTGACACAAGTGAGGGCGGGAGAGGGTCATTATTATGATTTTTTCAGTTTTCCTCTAACTACTAAACGCTAGGAGGTGAAGCAAAAAAGTACAAAATATAATAGTTTCAGAATATGTGGTATGCCGGGAATGCGTCTATTTTGATACTAAGAAAAAAACAATATGACGCGCGATAACCAATAGCAATAACATCGCCTGGTGGTTGGTTACCTTTCACTAAAGAGTATATTATTTTGATATTGTCTTTAGTTCTTTTGACCTTTCCAGTTTTACCATGACTATAAAAACTAAATTTTTGGCAATGAATTTTAAATATAATGCTAAGTACCTATTTGTTTGTGGTAAAGGAATAATTCTGGGGAAACAAAAATTAAGATTTTTGGGGTGCAGAAGCACAATTGAGGAGTTTTTTTCTCAAGTCAACTTTTAAAAATCATAATACATTTTTCGGATTATAGATTTCAGATTATTATTAGATCCGCCCAAATTTTCTGAAACAACACCAAACTTTATATATTCTGCTGAAAGCATTCTCTCGCAATATCTCAATAATAAGTGAAAGAACACAAACTCAGTGTTAAAATACAATGAAGTGAAAAAAATATTTTTTGAATATAACACCTTACTACCGTCATCAGCTCCTGTCGAGAGGCTTTTCAGCTCAGGGGGTCAAATTATGAAGAAATCGTCTTAGTGATTATTTATTTCAAACTTTGGTCATTTTGAAACATTACAAAAAAATAACATGTTCGTTAATTTGGTTTAATTTTCGCAAATGAATAAATTCAAGTTGTATACCTAATATTAAAAAAATAAAAGTAAAATGTGTTTAATTTTTTTTTATTATTAATGTTCAACTCACTGCAGATATTATTATTAGAGGGGTTTTACCATCAGGCATTGGCTATTCCAGCGACTCAGATATTCAACTTGTATAATTCCGTGTCCGTGAGATAGGTATTCATACCTAAATCACGGTGGTGAGAGGATTATATGGACGCCCAGATCCAATGTCCAAGCTCCTTTCATGTCCATTGATTCTATTTGGTTTTAGCGTCCTGACTTGAGGTAGACAGGACGGGGGTTTTAACTTCCATTCGCTGGGAATCATACCAGGTACCCACATCAACCTCGCCCAGCCTGGGTAGGGCCGGAATCACTAGCCTCACATGTTCGGAGGAAACAGAATTTTCTGTGCGAAAATTCTGCTCCAACCGGGAATCGAACTCAGGATCTCTGAACTACGGGCAATAGTCACAACCGTTACGCCATGGAGTCTGGATAGAGAGTCACATTATCCTCAGATATGTATGTGCAGAAGCCACGTCTGGTCAAGCTGGTGATTCCGTGGTGCATCCATTTTTAATTTTGATTTCAGACATTAAATAGCTCAGTAACTTAACAAAGTTATAAAATAGTGATATGACAGCTAATCTAACTCAACTTTACTAAATTAACACTTAGGAAAAAAAAAATTAAACAAAACCCTTTCATTTCTATAAAACCTATTCATTGATATAAAACCCCTTACTTGTTTTCGAATATACTACTCCAATGTACTGCATTATTTTTCTCTGAACTTCTCACTTTCATATGAAAAACAGATTTAAAACTCACTCATTTCTGTGATCTACAAGAAAATTTTAATAGTTAATGGTCTAATAATGGATAAAATCCCAATGGGATAGGAACCATTGGGCTTAAAATAGCGGACTTCAAAAATTACCAATTCATTAAAAAAAATTGAAAAAAAAAAAAAATGAATAGTTAACAGCAAGATAACCCGTTCTAGGGCATTTTCGAACGAATTATGTATCGTATGCTGTACACAAACTTTGTATTATTGTAGTCTAAATTACCCACTTTTAATATGTATTAGCGGGATAGCGGGCTGCACCCGCTCCACTCAGCCATCACACACTCGCACCACCCACCCACATATCCGCAATCATCATCAGTGTACATTTCAAAATCCCGAGCCAAATCTATCATAGCGGATAATGTAGCAAACTGGCCTATATTTCGAAAATGGTTTTGTCAGAATATGGCAACAAAGGGCTCAAATAAAAGCATGTGATGTTCTCAGATTGCCAATTTTACCTGTACCTAATCGTAAACATTTAGCAAAAAAAGAAAGACATTTTAACTCAAGAAAAAGACCCCTGTGTATAAACGGGTTAACTAATTTTTACCTACTATTTCGATCAGTACGAACTTGTGGATTGTGTGATATACCTGCTTATCTCACATACGAAATTGTATTACTCTAGCTAATACTGTTCTTGAGATATTGAGCAAAACGTTCATCAAAAGTGTTTTTGTCAAAAAAGTGGCACTTGGGTTAATTTGGCAGAAAATACGCGATATTATAAATTCATGTATTTGCCAAGACACTTCTAAAACAGTTTAGTTTGTTCAATTCGGACAAACCGTTCAAGAGATAGGTTTGTGAAAATTTCGAAGATATTGAAAATATCAGGTCAAGTCAAAACTTACGAATAATTGTCGCCATTTTGTAACTCTTGAAGAGATTTTTTTGAATTTTGAACTGAAGCTTGCTGGTGGCAAAAGGAGCCTTCAAGAATGGATTGTAACACAATTTTGCATACCTGGTCTTACTTGAAGGGGTAATATGTTATTTAGACTCTTTCACTAGGCAAATCTCGTTCATGGTACCTTTTTTGAGAAAATTTCCGAGAATATTTTTAATTTCTATTGAAAAAATACACATTTTATGTTCTCATATATTTTTTCTATCTTGAAGTATAACAAGACAGCAAAAAAAGAAAGACTCAAGAAAAAGATCCCTGTGTATAAACGGGTTAACCAATTTTTAACTATTATTTCGATCAGTACGTATTTTTTATTTGTGTTTTATACCTGCTAATTTCATCGACAAAATTTATTATTCTAGTTAATAATGATCTTGAGATATTGAGCAACACGTTCATCAAAAGTGTTTTTGTCAAAAAAGTGACACTTGGGTTAATTTGGCAGAAAATACGCGATATTATAAATTCATGTATTTGCCAAGACACTTTTAAAACAGTTTAGTTTGTTCAATTCGGACAAACCGTTCAAGAGATAGGTTTGTGAAATTTTCGAAGATATTGAAAATATCAGGTCAAGTCAAAACTTACGAATAATTGTCGCCATTTTGTAACTCTTGAAGAGATTTTTTTGAATTTTGAACTGAAGCTTGCTGGTGGCAAAAGGAGCCTTCAAGAATGGATTGTAACACAATTTTGCATACCTTTTTTTTTTTTTTTTTTTTTTTTTTGCCGATCGAATAATACTCTTTCGGTGGGGACTTCCCCCCGAAAGATCACTCGCGATGGTGTTTGAGCCATCGCTGAGCTCGGATGAATGGAGAAAACACCCCGGAACTACCAGGGGCATGACTTCAGGGTGTCATCTCCAGCGGCTTTATTATATTTATTCAAAATTCAAGTGATACAAAATTACAAAATACATTACAAAATCTAGAGAAGAAGGTAAATTTAAGTCTCATGACCTTCCGTGTTGGTGGTAGGTCTATAGGAGGTTACGTTCATTGAGGAACCCATCCTTCACTGGATCCTTTAGTGGCGGCCACCACGATCGGGATTTGCGATTCCAGATTCCAACTCGTTTTCTTCTATCCTCTCATCTTCTTCTTTCCTCCTCATTATGTTTCCCACATATCTCTTCACCACACTCCAGTCTATTTCGCTGCGCAGCATAACCTTCACCATGCTCTCAGTTGTGAATTCCTCGCCGATCCTTGAATTCAGCTCGTCCCGCATTTGCTGCCATCTGACACATTCAAACAGAGTGTGCTCGGCTGTGTCCTCCATTATGCAATATCGACACGCTGGGCTGTCTCTTTTTTTGAATCTATGGAGGTATGCGTTGAAGCAGCCATGTCCTGTAAGCACTTGAGTGAGATGGAAGTCGACATTACTTGATTTCTTTTTTGTTACCCAGATTGTGAGGTTGGGTATTAGCTTTCTAGTCCATGAACCGGTCGTTTTCTTCGCCCCATCTCTCGTTCCATTTTCCAATAGTGATTTCTCGCTGTTCCACCTGCTGCTCTTTTCCCAGTCCAAAGGTAATTGTCCTTTCCTCTAACATTAATCCTATAGGAACCATTCCTGCGACAACTTGTAACGCCGCTGTAGACGCCGTCCTGTATGCTGACGTTATCCTCAAAAGCATATTCCTCTGCACTCTCTGCAACCTGTTCATATAGCTTTTTACATGACCAGCTTCTCTCCATACTGGGGCCGCATAAAGGATGGTTGACTCCACTACCCGGTACATGAGCTTCCTCTTGGCAAAACTTGGACCCCGCTGTCTCGGCATCAGCTTCACCAAGGCGTTTGCCCTATTGGTCGCCTTAACTGCTACATACTCCACGTGTGGACCAAAGCTGAGCCTTCTATCCAAAAGTATACCAAGATATCTGACCTGGTTGCTCAGAATGATTTCATTTTCCTCCAACATAATTCGGACTGGTCCACATCTTTTTCTTCCTATCAGGAGTACTGCCTCGGTTTTTTCCGGTGCCATCTTCAAGCCGTGATCCACTAGCCATCTGCCAACTTTTGATAGTGCCTCATTTGCCAAGGTTTCTAATCCTACTGCATTTTTTGCCTTGATGATTATTGCCAAATCATCGGCATATCCCACTAGTTCCACGTTTTCTGGCATTTCTAGTCGTAGAACGCCATCATAGAAGACGTTCCACAGTACCGGTCCAACGACCGACCCGGTGGGTACACCGGCACTCATCTTCATCTCCTCGCCGTTTGGTGTTATGAGTCTTCTGTTCTGGAAGTATGACTCAATAAGACGCACCAAGTACTCCGGTATTCTTTTATTCCGCATTGCCTGTACGATAAATCCCCAAGGAGCTGTTCCGAAAGCGTTTCGCACGTCCAGTGTAATAAGCAGGCAGAGCTTCCTTGTCCAACGGGTTCTTTTTCTCTCCGAATCCACTGAATCATACACCTTTCTTATTGCATGTACTGTCGATCTTTTAGGTCTAAAGCCATACTGACAATCAGATAATCCTTCGTCACTTAGCTCTGTATAGATTCTCCGGGCAAGGATGGATTCAAACAGCTTCCCGCTAGTATTTAACAAGCAGAGTGGGCGGTAAGAGGATGGGATGAACTCCGGTTTCCCAGGTTTGGGTACCAAAACGACTCTGGCAATCTTCCAGACTTCTGGAAAAATACCTGTTTTCAGGATATTGTTGTACACATCCAGCAAAACTTGAGGATTTGAAAGACCCATCGCTTTTAGCATTTCTGTTGTGACACAATCCGGGCCAGGTGCTTTTTTGCTCTTCATGGCTAATAAGGCTTCGGCCAGTTCATCCATATGTATGTACTGAATGTCACTCTCGGATAAAATTGTAGGCGTCCATAAAGTTTCTTCGACCTGTGGGAACAAGGTGAGCAAAATTTTCCTCTCTAATTCTGCTGTGAGGTTTGGTGGTCTGGCTTGTATTCTTTTTGTTGCAATTTTGTACCCCAATCCCCAGGGGTCTCTTTCTATTTCTTCACATAGCTGGTTCCAGCATTCCTCTTTGGACTTTTTAATGGCTAAACTAAGAGCCTGCTTGGCTAGCTTGAATTCTACCCTAGCTTCTTCTTTTCTCACCTCTGTTATGTTTCTACGGTTGAGTCTTGTTGTTATCCTCCATTTCCTATTACAATTTTCTTTAAGTCCATTGATCTCTCCATTCCACCAGTACACTTGCTTGTGTGTTTTTTTCCTCTGGCTTTTCTTGCTTAGGGTTTCTTTACAGGCTTTGATGAGCAATTCTTGTAGGTGTGTTGCGTCTCGTACTTGGGTTATAGAGCACAAGTGCGTGAATCTTCTTTGCAAATTTTCGGCATCTCCTGTTTTGAATATCCAGCCTGTATTGCATTCTTGTTGATGATTGATTTCCTGAATAGTAGATGTATCTAGGTCGTAAGTAATATACCTATGTAGGCTAATAGAAAGCTCATTATCGAGTACTTTCCAGTCCACAATATTCTGAAGTGTGTGTGCGGATTGAAATATTGGTCATTTTGAAACATTACAAAAAAATAACATGTTCGTTAATTTGGTTTAATTTTCGCAAATGAATAAATTCAAGTTGTATACCTAATATTAAAAAAATAAAAGTAAAATGTGTTTAATTTTTTTTTATTATTAATGTTCAACTCACTGCAGATATTATTATTAGAGGGGTTTTACCATCAGGCATTGGCTATTCCAGCGACTCAGATATTCAACTTGTATAATTCCGTGTCCGTGAGATAGGTATTCATACCTAAATCACGGTGGTGAGAGGATTATATGGACGCCCAGATCCAATGTCCAAGCTCCTTTCATGTCCATTGATTCTATTTGGTTTTAGCGTCCTGACTTGAGGTAGACAGGACGGGGGTTTTAACTTCCATTCGCTGGGAATCATACCAGGTACCCACATCAACCTCGCCCAGCCTGGGTAGGGCCGGAATCACTAGCCTCACATGTTCGGAGGAAACAGAATTTTCTGTGCGAAAATTCTGCTCCAACCGGGAATCGAACTCAGGATCTCTGAACTACGGGCAATAGTCACAACCGTTACGCCATGGAGTCTGGATAGAGAGTCACATTATCCTCAGATATGTATGTGCAGAAGCCACGTCTGGTCAAGCTGGTGATTCCGTGGTGCATCCATTTTTAATTTTGATTTCAGACATTAAATAGCTCAGTAACTTAACAAAGTTATAAAATAGTGATATGACAGCTAATCTAACTCAACTTTACTAAATTAACACTTAGGAAAAAAAAAAATTAAACAAAACCCTTTCATTTCTATAAAACCTATTCATTGATATAAAACCCCTTACTTGTTTTCGAATATACTACTCCAATGTACTGCATTATTTTTCTCTGAACTTCTCACTTTCATATGAAAAACAGATTTAAAACTCACTCATTTCTGTGATCTACAAGAAAATTTTAATAGTTAATGGTCTAATAATGGATAAAATCCCAATGGGATAGGAACCATTGGGCTTAAAATAGCGGACTTCAAAAATTACCAATTCATTAAAAAAAATTGAAAAAAAAAAAAATGAATAGTTAACAGCAAGATAACCCGTTCTAGGGCATTTTCGAACGAATTATGTATCGTATGCTGTACACAAACTTTGTATTATTGTAGTCTAAATTACCCACTTTTAATATGTATTAGCGGGATAGCGGGCTGCACCCGCTCCACTCAGCCATCACACACTCGCACCACCCACCCACATATCCGCAATCATCATCAGTGTACATTTCAAAATCCCGAGCCAAATCTATCATAGCGGATAATGTAGCAAACTGGCCTATATTTCGAAAATGGTTTTGTCAGAATATGGCAACAAAGGGCTCAAATAAAAGCATGTGATGTTCTCAGATTGCCAATTTTACCTGTACCTAATCGTAAACATTTAGCAAAAAAAGAAAGACATTTTAACTCAAGAAAAAGACCCCTGTGTATAAACGGGTTAACTAATTTTTACCTACTATTTCGATCAGTACGAACTTGTGGATTGTGTGATATACCTGCTTATCTCACATACGAAATTGTATTACTCTAGCTAATACTGTTCTTGAGATATTGAGCAAAACGTTCATCAAAAGTGTTTTTGTCAAAAAAGTGGCACTTGGGTTAATTTGGCAGAAAATACGCGATATTATAAATTCATGTATTTGCCAAGACACTTCTAAAACAGTTTAGTTTGTTCAATTCGGACAAACCGTTCAAGAGATAGGTTTGTGAAAATTTCGAAGATATTGAAAATATCAGGTCAAGTCAAAACTTACGAATAATTGTCGCCATTTTGTAACTCTTGAAGAGATTTTTTTGAATTTTGAACTGAAGCTTGCTGGTGGCAAAAGGAGCCTTCAAGAATGGATTGTAACACAATTTTGCATACCTGGTCTTACTTGAAGGGGTAATATGTTATTTAGACTCTTTCACTAGGCAAATCTCGTTCATGGTACCTTTTTTGAGAAAATTTCCGAGAATATTTTTAATTTCTATTGAAAAAATACACATTTTATGTTCTCATATATTTTTTCTATCTTGAAGTATAACAAGACAGCAAAAAAAGAAAGACTCAAGAAAAAGATCCCTGTGTATAAACGGGTTAACCAATTTTTAACTATTATTTCGATCAGTACGTATTTTTTATTTGTGTTTTATACCTGCTAATTTCATCGACAAAATTTATTATTCTAGTTAATAATGATCTTGAGATATTGAGCAAAACGTTCATCAAAAGTGTTTTTGTCAAAAAAGTGACACTTGAGTCGTATTTTTCTTTCTAACCAGAAAAAATTTCCTGGTTAGGTTTTTTCCAAATATTTCCATTTTATTCCAAGGTCATTCGTAAAAGAAAAATGCGTTTGGTTACTTTTAAAGATAAACAATGGACTTAACCTATAAAAGAACTGGAAGCAAGAATTTTCTACTTCCACTTTGGTTAGCAAACTCTACTGGCGCTATCTTGACGAATCCTTTGGAACTAACGTTTTTCGTGTTTTTTATAACTTTGGAAGTGGAAATTTTTCCTATTCCAAAAGAAAAATGACTTGCTTCCAGTTTGGTTCATTTTATTCCCGTTTGGTTAGAAAGAAAAATACGGCATTGGGTTAATTTGGCAGAAAATACGCGATATTATAAATTCATGTATTTGCCAAGACACTTTTAAAACAGTTTAGTTTGTTCAATTCGGACAAACCGTTCAAGAGATAGGTTTGTGAAATTTTCGAAGATATTGAAAATATCAGGTCAAGTCAAAACTTACGAATAATTGTCGCCATTTTGTAACTCTTGAAGAGATTTTTTTGAATTTTGAACTGAAGCTTGCTGGTGGCAAAAGGAGCCTTCAAGAATGGATTGTAACACAATTTTGCATACCTGGTCTTACTTGAAGGGGTAATATGTAATTTAGACCCTTTCACTAGGCAAATCTCGTTAATGGTACCTTTTTTGAGAAAATTTCCGAGAATATTTTTTATTTGTTTTGAAAAATACACATTTTATGTTCTCATATATTTTTTCTATCTTGAAGTATAACAAGACTGCAATAAAATAAGGAAATTTTAACCCAAGAAAAGACGCCTGTGTATAAACGGGTTAACCAATTTTTTACCTATTATTTCGATCAGTACGTATTTTTTATTTGTGTTTTATAACTGCTAATCTCATAGACAAAATTTATTATTCTAGTTAATAATGTTCTTGGGATATTGAGCAAAACGTTCATCAAAAGTGTTTTTGTCAAAAAAGTGACACTTGGGTTAATTTGGCAGAAAATACGCGATATTATAAATTCATGTATTTGCCAAGACACTTCTAAAACAGTTTAGTTTGTTCAAATCGGACACACCGTTCAAGAGATAGGTTTGTGAAAATTTCGAAGATATTGAAAATATCAGGTCAAGTGTAAACTTACGAATAATTGTCGCCATTTTGTAAATCTTGAAGAGATTTTTTTGAATTTTGAACTGAAGCTTGCTGGTGGCAAAAGGAGCCTTCAAGAATGGATTGTAACACAATTTTGCATACCTGGTCTTACTTGAAGGGGAAATATGTAATTTAGACCCTTTCACTAGGCAAATCTCGTTAATGGTACCTTTTTTGAGAAAATTTCCGAGAATATTTTTTATTTGTTTTGAAAAATACACATTTTATGTTCTCATATATTTTTTCTATCTTGAAGTATAACAAGACTGCAATAAAATAAAGAAATTTTAACCCAAGAAAAGACGCCTGTGTATAAACGGGTTAACCAATTTTTACCTATTATTTCGATCAGTACGTATTTTTTATTTGTGTTTTATACCTGCTAATCTCATAGACAAAATTTATTATTCTAGTTAATAATGTTCTTGAGATATTGAGCAAAACGTTCATCAAAAGTGTTTTTGTCAAAAAAGTGACACTTGGGTTAATGTGGCAGAAAATACGCGATATTATAAATTCATGTATTTGCCAAGACACTTCTAAAACAGTTTAGTTTGTTCAAATTGGACACACCGTTCAAGAGATAGGTTTGTGAAAATTTCGAAGATATTGAAAATATCAGGTCAAGTGTAAACTTACGAATAAATGTCGCCATTTTGTAACTCCTTAAGAGATTTTTTTAAATTTTGAAGTGAAGCTTGCTGGTGGCAATAAGAGCCTTCAAGAATGAATTGTAACAAAATTTTGCATACCTGGTCATACTTGAAGGGGCAATAAGCATGCGCGGATATAGGGGGGGGCACGGGGGGCACGTGCCCCCCCCAGATTTTTTCGGTAAGCGGTGTTTCTTAAATTTCATTATACCTAATCCCGTAAAAAAAAAGATCTCAATGAGTTAGGGGGGCACGGGCCCCAAAATAATTCCTAATTCTAAGACTAATCCCGTAAAAAAAAAGATCTCAATAAGTTAGAGGGGCACGGGCCCCAAAATAATTCCCAATTCTAAGACTAATCCCGTTAACAAAAAAAGATCTCAATAAGTTAGGGGGGCACGGGACCCAAAATAATTCCCAATTCTAAGACCAATAAGAAATAACTAAATAATAAAAATTTCAAATCCACACAGATTGTCCGAGAAACCTGAAATTTTACCTATAGGTCCATTTGGATCAGGGTTCAGCTACACGGGGTAAGGACAAAAAAAGGATAGGTGACGCTAAAAAATCACATTTTTCGACCGAAATTACATTTTTTTTTTTAATTTATCGTGACGGTGCCACGGCGGCGGCGTATCAACTCAAAAAGAGAAAGTTTTAAGCAAGGGTTCAATTTTTCATTTGAGATATCAATCACGAAATTCTGATGAGCCGTTCTTGAGCTACGTTGAGTAAGGACATAAAATGGATGGGTAAACAAAAAGTATTTACGTTTTTTGACCTGAATGACATTTTTTCTCGAAATATGTCGTGATGAACTATCAACTCAAAGCGAGAATTTTTTTGCAAGGGTTGGAGTGTTCATTTGACATTCTGATGAGCCATTCTTGAGCTCCAGTAAAGACAAGAAATTGATACAAAAAATATTGAAATTTGTGTGTGTATGTGTATGTGTGTGTGTGTCTGTGTGTGTGATAGGCTTGCGAAGCGGCTTGCTAGTTAGGTATATTGTGCGATTGTGCCCCCCCAATACAAGAGGGCTATATCCGTGCATGGCAATAAGACAGTAATGTTGACCATTTCACAAGGCAAATCTCGTTAATGATACATTTTTTTAGAAAATTTCCCAGAATATAGTTTTGTTAATTTTCTGCGGATCACCGCAGTCAAGAAACGTCCAGCTTCGTGATAATCGTGATGCTGGCACTCTGGCCCAAACCAGGCTGGGTGAGGTTATTATGGCAAACAGGTTCTTTAGTTTCTTGCGAATGGTAGTTAAAATCGGACATGAATGCTTTAATATACATTGAGCAGCAGCACTTTGGACATGTCCAAAGTGCTTTAATATACATTGAGCAGCAGCACTTTGGACATGTCCAAAATGCTTTAATATACATTGAGCAGCAGCACTTTGGACATGTCCAAAGTGCTTTAATATACATTGAGCAGCAGCACTTTGGACATGTCCAAAGTGCTTTAATATATATGCAGCAGCATTTTTTTGGACATGTCTAAAGTGCTTTAATATAATTATGATATTACTAACTGTTACACCCAGTTAAAAAAGTAATAATATTTGAGGTAATAATTATTATAATGACAGAAAAAAAAAAATAATAAGAAAATCAGTTTGTCACCGTGATTTATTTTCCAGAGCTACAATTAGTAATAATGTATTTCTAAAATAGAGTTAAATTTCGCTACTGGTAACGCTACTGGTAACCCAACGATAACAGCTTCTATCGAGCTTCGTGATAATCGTGATGCTGATGGCACTCCGTCCCAACCTATGCTGGATGAGGTCGTTTGGGTAAAGTAGTTTTGTTAATTTTCAGTGTATCACCGCAGTCAAGTAACGTCCAGCTTCGTGATAATCGTGATGCTGGCACTCTGGCCCAAACCAGGCTGGGTGAGGTTATTATGGCAAACAGGTTCTTTAGTTTCCTGCGTATGGTAGTTAAAATCTCCGTCGTTATAATATGATCATCCAGTTGAAAGCGACGTTAAACCAACAAAAATATACGAGTTAAGCAACGTCCACCGAGGTGAAGAATTCGAACCTTTTTTATAGTCAGCCTTTAGGTCGTGTAACTGAGACGTCTTGGATTCGATACCGCATCGTCTCATATTTTTTAATGTTTAACGATATAATAATAATAAAAGAAATGAGAAAAATAGGCATAAAAGACCGCCTAAATCACCCACCGGATATGAGGAACTTGGTTAATTCTTGATCCGGATTGGATTGAACGGAGGACATAATTGTACATTCATTTGCAGTTATAACTTTTCCTCTTGAATACTTGTCACAATAATAATAATAATAGCCGAAGACGGGCATACATTTCCTGTTATATAAAACAAGTTCCGTTCAAATTGGACACCAAAAGGTGTCTGAAAGGCTGTCTGGGATAAGTAACACAGCCTTAACAAAAGAATCTCTAGAAATCTTTATAATGAAAGTTCAACCTGAGCCCTAAGACTGTTCAATATAAGGCTGGGTGATGTTACATAAAAAAAACATGGGTTTGATGGCAGAGATAGCCTCAGGCCATAACCACGCCTTTGTCAATATATTTCTTGTCAATAAAGAAATATTATTATTATATCCTTAAACATTAAAGCAAATGTGCTGATGCGGTATCGAATTAAGGACCTCTCTGTTACACGACCTCGTGACTGACTATAAAAAAAGGTTCAAAGCCTTCACCTCGCTGGACGTTGGTTAGCTTGTAATTGTTTTGTTGTTGGTTTAACGTCGCTTTCAACTGGATGATCATATCACGACGGAGATTTTAACTACCATTCGCAGGAAATTATAAAAAACCTGCTAGCTTCAATAACCTCACCCAGCCTGGGTTGGGCCAGCATCACGATTATCACGAAGCTGGACGTTACTTAACTTCGGTGATCCGCAGAAAATTAACAAAGCTACTACCCAAACAACCTCATCCAGCCTGGGTTGGGACGGAGTTCCAGCATCACGATTATCACGAAACTGGACGTTACTTAACTTCGGTGATACACATAAAATTAACAAAGCTACTATCCAAACAACCTCATCCAGCCTGGGTTGGGACCGAGTGCCAGTATCAAGATTATCACAAAGCTGGACGTTACTTAACTTCGGTGATCCGCAGAAAATTAACAAAGCTACTACCCAACAACCTCATCCAGCCTGGTTTGGGACGGAATTCCAGCATCACGATTATCACGAAGCTGGACGTTACTTAACTTCGGTGATACACAGAATATTAACAAAGCTACTACCCAAACAACCTCATGCAAAAATATTCTCTCGTTATGTAGGCTATTCCCGGCCCGACTCAGGCGAGGTGAGGTTCATCTGAGTAACAGGTTGATATGTTTCCTGCGAATGGGGCCGTAAAACTCTTTCGTGTTACAATACATAACCATGAAGTTGAAAGCGACGTTAACGGTTAAATCCGATTTAAAAATATTACTACGATTTATTAATACGATAGGTATTTGCCTAGTCTTCTTCTTCTTCTTTTACTCTGTCTTATCCCGCTCAAGCAGGGTCGACGTTGTTCAACCTCATGGTTGAGGTTGCTTGGTTTTGGCACATGTTTTACGGCTGGATGCCCTTCCTAACGCCAACGATTCTATATGATTTAACGTCCTGGATTAGGACGGGGGTTTTACCCTCCATTCGCTGGGAATCGTACCAGCTACCCACATTAACCTCACCCAGCCTGGGTAGGGCCGGAAATAGCAGCCTCACTTGTTTGGATGGAACAGAATTTCTTTTCGAAAAGTCTGCCCCAGCCGGGAGTTGAACTCGGGAACTCTGGACTACGGGCAGTAGTCACAACCATTACGCCACGGAGGCTGCTAGGTATTTGCCTAGTGGTACGCATAAATATTATAGTAGGTAGTGCTTTATTTAGACTGTCGGCTTGAAACAAGAAGTCCCATTACGCTAACAGTTTATGCATAGTAATTCTCGATCAGGACTATTGAGTCCCATTAATTTAGCAGTAAGCCCGAGACGTATTAAAATCTTCTAAAAATCATATTAATCGGAGGCTAACTTGTCATGTTATCTCGGCCAGGTTGTAGGCCATAGAAAGCAAAAATTAGAATAACAAAATATAATAATGTATCACTTTTAAAATAAATACTTGCGTCTATCAGATGAGATTGGTAAGAACGCAGTACATTGGACTTGTCGAAAGTGCTGGATCGTTATAAGATTTTCTACAAAATAATCTGCCTCGTACGTATCAAATAAACACGGGCAAATTAAGGAGTGAACACATCAAAGGAGAATATTTTGAGACACAATGAAAAACGCCTGTCGAAAGTGCTGCAATCTTATATGTAATACCTGAGGAAACTGCTGCTTTCTTACCTGTCACAGCATCACTTTCGACGCGTCGAAAGTGCTCCGCCTGAAAGTCCAAAGTGCTGTTGTGACAGGTAAGAAAACGTCGAAAGTGCTGCTTTTAGAACAATATATATATATATATACCTACATCATTTTACTTTGTAATTGCCTTTATTGTTGGGGCGTTAAGTAATCTTAAAAAAAAAAAAAAAAAAAAAAAAAAATCGGAAGAAATACTCATGTTTACATCCTTGTTCCATATCAATTGATTTTTTTAATCAACCCTTAATTTCATTCAACGATTACTTACTATGGTTTACTTCAAAAGTATTGATCAAAATATCATTAATAATCTCACAAACAACACTAATCAGTTGATTAGTAATATCGGCGATTTATCACCCTGCTCAATGTAATTGATAAACAAAATCTAAAACTACAATTCAGTATTTAAGCAGTTTAAAACTCTTCATTGAAATTTATTTAAAAAAATCACAAAAGGCGGATTATTGCCAAAGGCAATCTCTACCATCCAACCCATGATAAAGTAATTACTAAAATAAGTTAATTATACACAATTTAATGTATTCATGTTAACAAAAGTGTGGTTTCATGTGGCTTTCAGACACATTTACTTACTTGTGAACAATGAAAAGAAGTTGTTGAAACTTGCGTGAACAAAATCGGGAGATCTGCAGATCGGATATTTGTCTCACATCAGATGCGTATCCTATGAGCATGCTCACATTGAATGTGAACCACACGACTTTACTCTCCAAGACTTGAGGTCAACCAACGGCACCAAGCGAAATGGGTGAGTACGAGTAGCACTAGTTATTCACATAAATTACAAAGGGTGGGATTATTTGGGTCAAATTTACAAGTAAAAAAAAATATTTTTAACGTGAATTATTTCGTAGTTCGGTAGCTTCTAACTCTTTTTTTTGTGAAAGCAACAAAAACTGAATTTCATTATTATCAATTATTCCATTTATAACAATAACTATGCTCTACAATTAAATATAAAAATGTAGCACACCTGCACCATCTTTGTAAGGTAAAGTGACTCTTCATTCTGATTGATTTAATGATTTAATCTCTGATAGTGTCAAATATTTATTACTGTGTCGCTTGTGTTCATTTTGTATTCATGTTTTGCTTTGTAGTCCTATGTTCTAGGTTGCTAAAGGCTCTATGTATCAAATAGATAATGTTTTATTACATCAGTATTCCATGAATACTTCTCTCTGTTATAGTATTGAGCCCACTTCAGGGATTATTAAGGGTTCTGTCCTGACTATAAAACAGAGTTTTCCTATTTCTCAAAATTACGGAACTTACCTTTTATAGCGTTTATATGAAATAATATATGTCTATTTTTATCTTTTTTATGCAAAATTGTTGTTTGTTACAAAGACTATTGAAAAATATTAAATAACCTTTTTAGGTCAATTAGGTTTAGCTATCCACACATATGTACACCTACACATGAATAGTCTAGTAATCAAGGAAGCATGGGGATTTGTTGGTTCGAATCCCACCCAGTGCATGAATTTTTCCTCATTAATTTGAGTTTGTGACCACATAGTAATAAGACTCTTGAGGGTTAGGTGGTAGAAAATGCTCTGAGCATTAACCTCGCCTGGTGGTTACCTTCCACTAAAGTGTGTTATTATTATTATTATTAAATTACCTCATTATTTTAAAATGAATGTTTTCTCTGTTTCCCTTTCTAGAAAACCATCAAGCCTTATGTTTACTATGAGCTCGTACCAAACACGCGATTGGTTTTTGGTGATGTAGAAGCTGTATTCTATGCTGTAAGTTTATCTTCAATTTTATATTTTTTACTTACCAAATAAAATTTTATTCTACTATATTCAACTGCTCAATAAATCAATGAGTTTCCCAAAGACACAGTGTACTTGTACAGGTCAGATATACATATGTAGGTATTGTTACATGATTTTTTCATTAGGTATTGTCATAGTTTATTTAAATAAATAAAAAGTATATTTTCCTCCACTCATCCGACTTATTTACTGTTATTTCAGATTGATGATGATCAAAATCAAGCCATATCCCCAGATAAAGTAAGTTTATTATGTCTACAGTTAAATTATCTTGGGTATTTTACTAATACAAACTTGTAAAACTTCTTAGGACGTGATTTATTTTGTCAATAAATTATTAATTAAATAAATAGTAAAATTTAAATGAAATAAATTGAGTCTGGAAAACTCATGCAATAGATGGGATTCGAACTCTCGAAAATTCACACTAGCTTGATTACCAGACTAGTTCTCTAATCACGTGCTGTTTCTTTTCTTTCTTTTTTCTGTTTTAGTCTTTCTCCCTGCAAATTGATGACGACATTATCAGCGGACACCCCGATGAGAGCATATCTCTACTCGATCCTAACGTAGATGTAGCCCAGATAGCAGAAATCATTGCTCCTGCCATTGAGTCCAAAAACGTTGGCACGCCACCACTAATACCCAGCGGAAATAGCAGCAATTCCAAATGGGACGAGTTGATGTTACCTCCATTAGACTTCACCGAGGAGGAAAATCCAAATGACAAGAGTGGATCCAGCACCGAGTCAGAATTTGATTTCTTAAATGGGAATTCTGCTAATGTAAGAACCATGATGTTATTTTTTCATTATTTATTTTAAATAAGATTATTACAAGCTTAACAGGTCTAGAGAGACAATAAGCGTTTCATTGGCGAACGTTGAAATGTTTCACTGGGGACCTTTAAATAGATACTGTACCAGCTTTGTCGAGCCAAAAGACAGTAACACTAACCCTTAGCAGGGTTTGTTTTAGGAAAGGCGCTCAGACGTAAAATGTGGAAGTAGGAGTGCTGGAACCAAACTACTTTAACCAGGAAGAATTGAGGACTAAGGGCGACCCCCCGACCCCCAGTAGGTTTGGGAAAAGGCAAAGGGAAAGAAGAACACTACCCTTTAGCTAGATCATATACTCGTATTTTCTGTCTTCTCTTTTTCATCAATAATTACGATTTTTTTGGTATTTGAAAATATCTTCATTTTCCTACTTTTTTAAATTTTATTTCGATATTTTTAATAGGTACTCAATAATTGTACATGTCCTGGTAAATAATGGTGAATTGATAATAACAACTTTATTTGTACTTAAGAACTGCCCAATTCTGTACCTTTCGAACCACTGTTGTACTTTTCAGGAAATGCATGTTAAAAAATTAATACATCAAACCTGCTTCTGCCACTTATACATTTTTGTTTCCCTTTTTTTCAGAATCCTCCCAAAGAGCATTCAAACTTGATCAGTAAAACTCGCATGCTTAACATTGATTCTTCAATATATGATCATGAAACACAAAAACCTTCGTCTGAAGAACCCATAAATCATAATGGGAAAACTCAAAACCCTCAAACTGAGTCAGGAAAGAAGGAAAACATTTATGAACAGGAAACACAGCAAATCCCACCGGAAGTATGTAACTTGAGGCCAAACATATATGAACAGGACACTGAAATACCATCACTAGAAAACAAACAGAATATCTATCAAATTGAAACTCAAAACACAAATACACCCAAAAGCGCAGATCAGAGTCTAACTGATTTATCAGATGCTGAAGTAAACAAAAAAACAAATGATGAAAAATTTAAAGAAAATACACCAACCAATGAGTGTGTAAATGAAAACAATTTGAAGAAAAAGACACGGAAAAAAATCAAAGTAACAAAGAAAGTTGACACAAGTGATGAAGAAGAGGCTGAAGAAACTAAAAATGTTCGTGTCAAACGTAAGCAAAAGAAACACAAGGAAAATAATGATGATAATATGAAAATAAAACAGACTGAAAATTGTAAAGAAAATTTTAACAAAAAAGTAAATGACATACTGATCAGTGAAGAAAATGATGCAATTGTTGACAAAAATATTGAGAACCATGTTGCTGATAATGATATCATAGCAGATAGCAATATGTCTAATGCTAATGACACCAACTCTGAAAGTTTTATTGGAATGATTGTTGGTAAGAAAAAAAGAATAATTGAATCGTCTTCTAGTGAAGAAGATTCAAATGCAAGTGACTCTGAAAATAAAAACGAAAAACCTGCAAGTCCCAAGAGAGGTGACAGATGCAAGAACAAAGCTCCTCTGAACTCAACATATGATGTAAACGTTCAGAATAGTATTGATGAGTTATACCTGAATAAAGTGAACACTTCAATTACTCAGCCTGAAGAATCTCAGTTCATCCATGAAGTAAACTGTACACCGGTGAAAAACAAAGAAGAAGAACCCGAGTCACAATTCATACTGAGTGAAAATGAAGAAGAAGATGATGAGACTTTCAATATGTTACCTTCAGGTAAGACGGTAAATCTATCAATATAACTAATACATTGTGTACTAATAATAATTGAATTATTTGAGAAAAAAAAAGTATGGGAAAAGAGAAATATAATAATTGATGAAACTGTTGCAACCTTATCTCTTTGGCTTTAGAAATTACCAAAGTATTGTCAAAGACCTACTTATTTGTTTACTTTGCCCTAGGTAGTTTTATCACCCTTGATCAAAATTTATTTAATTTTCTTGTGTCTTACATATACTGTGTCTTATATTGTATTGTATTTAAATCATTGAAAATAAAGTTCGTTTGAATTTGTTTTATAATAATTACTTTTCTATCTGGATGGAGTAGCTTTAAGTTAACATGTAAATTATTGTTTCAGAGTCTCAAAGTTTGTTAGTTCACGAACCTGCTGATGTAGAAGCCTCATCTAAAAATACAACAAACTATGATATAAGTGAAATGGAACTTGAGAGCGTTTTGGATGGAACAAACCTGAAACTTACCAAAGGTAAGCATTAGACTCCACCATTACTAGCCTATTCAATGCTCACCCGCAGCAAAGGCTTCTCCTAGTTTCTGCCATTTTATTCTCTTCCAAGTGGCATGCGTTCCTTTTGTATTATTGATTGAATCTTACCGTCTGGATTCACCTCTGGGGTAGGAAATACTCTTGGACAAGTTTACTGACTTCCTGTCCAAATGACCTGCCCAACACCATTTCTTCTTTAATATTTTCCTTTAATCTCTTTGTCCGTGTTTTCAAAACGAGTTCCTTTTAAATGAGAAGATTCAATGCTCTTAGAGAGCTTTAACATATCAAATCAATTTACTAGGTTCAACATTGAATTTGTGTTTGTTTTCATTTTCAGTTCTCAACCAAAATGATAAGAATAAAAGTAGCATTGTAGAAAACAGTTCTTCAATGTTTAGTGTGAGTGAGACTGAAATTCAACCAGACTTTGTAGAGGAGGAAGACTTTTCTAAAGTTGCGCAATTAGGGAAACCTAATGAAATTTTACTTGTGAATGAAGATAGCAGTACAACAAGTGATTTTGAAGTGTTTGATGTGATGAGAAAAGCAGCAGAAAATAAGAAGTATGGAATTGAAGAAGTGCTGTCGGAAAAATCTAAAAATGGAAGGAAATGTTCCCCCCAAAAAGCTAAAAATAATAAAGGAATTGTTAAAAAGACAGTAGAACCTCAAAAAACTTTGAAAAATAAGAAAAATATAACCAAACTTGTATTTGCTTCAGACCACGAATCTAATAGTGCTGAATCTGATATTGATACTTCAGTGGCAGAGAAAAGCAATCATGATACAATACAGGCTAATCAGACTGAAGATTCTGCTGCAGATGCTCCTGATGATGATTTCTTTGAAGCTGCAACTCAAAAAGCGAAGCCCAGTGATACAGATGACTCTTTTGTAGCCCCGTCTCAAGAAAATGAAACAGATGATTCGTTTGTAGCTCCGACTCAAAAAGAGTTACCCGATGATTTCTTTGAAGCTGCAACTCAAAAAATTAGCGTTGAACCCAGTGAAACAGATGACTCTTTTGTAGCTCCAACTCAAAAGCAATTACCTAAGGATTTCTTTGAAGCTGAAACACAAAAAGTCATTATAGAAACCAATGAAACAAGTGCAGCTCTAGACATTCCGACTCCAAGTGAAGTTCCTGAGGATTTCTTTGAAGCTGCAACTCAAAAAGTTAGTATTGGACCCAGTGAAACAGATGACCCTTTTGTAGCTGCAACTCAGAAAAAATTACCTGATGATTTCTTTGAAGCTGCAACCCAAAAGGTCAGCATTGAACCCAGCGAAACAGATGAATCCTTAGTAGCTGTAACTTCTAAAGAAAAATTAACCAAAAACTTTTTTAAAGGAACAACTCGAAAAGTCACTGCTTCGAAGAAAATAAAAGAAAAAAATCCTGCAATTTCCATCCATGAAAGTGAGTCTTCAGATGAAGATTTTTTCAATGCTGCTACGCAAAAAGTAGACAAAGTTCAAAAAATAAATGTCTCCACCAAAAGCCCCCGATCCAAGAAAAATAATGTTGAAACTCTAAGACAATGTAGTAATGAGTCTTCAGATTTATCTGATGACAACCTGACAGTTTCAAAAAAGAAAATCTTGAAAAAAGGAAAAGAAGTACCGGTCAAAACTAAAAAAGCAACTAAAAATAAAAAAGATGGTAAGAAAGATAAGATAAAACCATACAACTCTCCTGTTATTCCAAATGAAGAACGTGAATCTTCAGATGATGATTTTTTCAATATTCCTACTCAGAAAGTAGTTCACAAGAGAAACATTAATGCCCCAAAAAGTGTCCAAATGAAAAATAAAAATGATGATATTCAAAGAGAATGTGATGTAAATGATCATGAGTCATCAGATGAATCTGAAGATAACGAGAAAATTACAAAGAAAAAAGTGAACTTAAATAAAAAAGAAGCATCTCCTGCCAAATGCGAGAGTTCCACACAACTTGAAAATGAAAAAAGAAAAAAGCTTGTGATTGAAAAAAGAGAAATAACCAGAGTACGAAAAAAGAACCCAAGATACGACAACAGCCCGCCAAAGATAGTTGGTAATAATAATTCTAGAAATGAAAAGAATTTGAAGTCTAAATCACCTCCTGAAATATCTGAATCGCCAAGAAAAAAGATCAACATTGACAAAAATAAAAACATTACCAGTACAGAAAGTTTGCTTAACTTTGAAGAAAATAATACACCAACATTTTTACAAACTACAAGAGGTTGCAAGAAAACACCAAAGAAAAATCCCATTGAAACTGATGGCGTGATGACAAAAGTGGACCGAAAATTGGATACAGCAAATTCTAAAAATATACCAACCTCTTCTAACTTGACTCCTTGTAAGAATAAAAAATCTGTTCAACATTGTGTGGAAAATGAACAACCTAAACAAAATCATGAGAAACAATGTACAGAAAGTCATACAGGTAATCTTTTAGAAGAAAATCCTGTGAAACCATTGCGAAATCTAAGATGTCGCGCAAAAGAAACCAAAAGTAATTCCGATGAAAAAAATGTTGATGATGTAGATGCATCAAACTCTAGGACAAAAGCAACATTGTCAAAGGCATGTCCTTTGAACATTAACAGTGTAGATGTGGGGAGTGATAGCGATGAAGAATTCAAAGGAGAACAATTTAATGAACTGATAAAAGAAAACAAATTAAAACCTTTACAACCTTCAAAAGACCAAAAGAAAATTAAAAAGAAAAAAAATAATATTGTAAAATCACAATTTAACGAGGAAACAGACTCATCAAGTTCTAATGAACAAAAATTATCAAAGTTGACTTCTGTGAATAATAAAGAATCACTTGAACATTGTGAAATGAACAAGCAATTCATAACAATCAATTTAAATCAACTTTCAGAAGAAAATACCTCAACTTTATTACAAGCATCAAAAGTTCAAAAGAAAAAAAATAAAAATGATTCGTCTGGATCAAATATTTTTAAATCAGGGATTGATAATCAATCCAGAGAAAACAGTCCGGTTAGCCCTCTAGAAGAAAACGTGCTGAAAATAATACAAAGCCCAAGAAGCAGAAGGAAAATAAAGCGAAATGATGATGTTGAATCAACTCCTATGGTACAAAATGATGAAAAATTAGGTACAACACATTTTAAAAACAAAACCACACCATCAAAAAAAACACCTGTGAATTTCGAAAAAACAGAATCTTCAGAAGTCAAAACGATTTTAAGTAAAAATTCAAGTGAACTTTTAGAAGAAAAATCATCAAAACCTTTAAAAGACAAAAAAGGTCGAAAGAAAACGGCAAAAGATGAACCTCTTGAATCACATGTTACCAAGGCCTCAGTAGACAGGACGAGTTCTAAAAACAGAACATTGCCTGAATCTCCTGTGAAGAATGTGACACTCAAACTTAGCACGCCTGATAAAGGTAAGTTGAAAATACAATTTTGACTAAAAGGGTTTTAGTTTAATTGTTTTAGTTGTTGTTGATAGGACGAAAATAAAGACTTGTAAATGATAAATTCATTAAATAACTTTAAGCTGTGTGTTATAGCATGTGATGGTCTCAGTCAGAGGACTAACTATTGTCATTAGCTAAAGTATCCCAAAAAGTACACCAGTACTTCATGGGAACATAAAAATGTATTTGTAAGAGATAAAAAAGAAAGATCATTACTATTATTATCATTGAATGTGTTAGGAACTGATACTTCTAGAATGCATAGACTAATATAAGTGTAGTTAGTTGTTATACTGTTTATATTGTCAGTAAATTTGGTATTTGAAGTGGTCAAGGCACTAGACTAAAAACAAGTTAAAACAAGACGAAATTGAACCTGGCCCATTATTTAGTAACACAATTATGTGGACTCTTTTCAATTATTAGCATCCTTTATGTAGAGAATTTTCACAACAACAACAACAACTATGATGTATGACGACAATATTATAATAATTATTTATTTATGAGACACAGAACCTCGTATGACGAAAGCATTTACTTATTTTTTATATGGTTTAATTATTACACATGTATGTTTCAGAAGACCAAACCCTAACGCATTCATCACTGCAAAATTCTCCAGATCCACTGGTTGTCTTGGAAAGGCTGGAAGATACACCTCCCAGAAAGATTAACTCATCGCCCAAACATGCAAACCTTCTTATGAGTTTGGACACAAAAGGTATAAGCAGCCCCTCGGCCAGCAATACCAGACGTTCTCCTGCACAAGTCTTTCCCAGCAAGGACAGAAGCAGGCGTGAAAAGAAGCTTGAAAAATCTGAAGAGAACAAAACAAACTGCAGAGCAAATTCAAGTGAACTAATAGAAGAAAAAGCATCACCCTCCAAAGGCACAAAAAGTCGAAAGAAAACAGCAAAGGATGAACCTCTATCAAATGTTACCAAGGCTGACGGGAAAGTAGAAAGCACAAAGACAACATCTGAAGATAAGAAAGTCGAAGTGAATTCTAGTCGGGAAGAGGACGGGCAAAGTAGCCGGAATGGAAAACGTGCCAAGAACACGAGAGAAGAGAAAGTTCCAATGAAGGGAAGTCCGGCTAGGAAGAAAGCTAAGAAGACTGGAGAAGAGGAAGAAAGCAATGAGTCATTGAGTGCTGTCAGCACGGCCAAACCTCGGCCAGGGAGACCTCGGAAAGGTAGGTGTATGTTGGGTGGTAGAGATAAATATTTTTTTTTATTTTAGTAATGTAGATGGACATTCCCATCACCCCATAACATAATAACTACGTGGTCATATACTCAAATAAATGAGGGGAAAATAAAGAAGCATTGGGTGCGGAATCACGGATCCATGCGCCAGATTGTTTACAAATCTTTTTTTACAGTCTCCTTACTTTTCGGGACTTTGTAGTGTTCCTTATCTATCATCATTATAAGATAATTTAAAACATCAAATTTTTAAGTTCAAAGATGTCAGTGGATGAGCCAGAGTTCAGACAGGCAAATGGAGAGAAAAAATTGTAATGTCAAAAGGCAATATCTTTGCGAAATAATTATAAGATAACCTCATTATACATTATGATAGTCTAAATTATATTTAAAAATAATTATCCAATGTCACTCATTTTTATCAGGAGCAACACCCTCAAAAGCAGCCGCTAAAAGGAAAGGCGCTGTAACCGACGAAGGCACAATGAAAGCTCCAAGTACGCCAAAGAAAAGAAAAGAGACCGAAGCCAGGTGGTCATCACCTCGACTGAAGGGCAACGCAGCCGGTGACTCAGTGAGCCTCAAGGGGAGAGCCTCTAGGAGCTGCAACTTTGGTGATAATGTGAGCCTAGGGGAGGAAGGCAGGGCCTCAAGGAGCTCCAGCTCTGAGAGTGCGAACTCCACCACCTCCTCTGAGAGGCGGCAGAAAATGAATTTGAGTACTGCGAAGGTGAGTGAATCTTTTTTCTTCATCCTAGATGGGGGATGTGACATCAAATCCAACGCTTTTGAGGTGTTGATGACGAATTTGACATTTTTTTTTCTATGTGTTACTGTGTCATCAGTGGTGGAATTCAACTTATTTTAGGGGATAAGTAAAGTCGTGTGGTGTCACATCAGTTTATTTATTTTGAAGCCATGAAAGAGCAGCTCTTGTAGACGCTCGTGGTCTGTGTTGTAGCTTGCCTTTCCCTTAGTATGCCTCCTCTCTGAGAGGCGAGAAGTGACACAGTACCTCCCATTTATGTGCTTAGTCAACACGAGCGCACCAGAAGCTCACAAACAACTTTAAACCAAACTTTGAATACAGTTTTTTGTCAGCTCTGGCGTTCGAACCCGGTACCTTACTTATTTTCTTTTGGCCTGACATGGCTGGTACTGTACTTGTTTAGTGCCCCCAGAGAGACCCATATAAATTGTTTACTTGCAGGGCCCCGACATGAAGGTGACCTTCACAATGATCGACAACGTGTCCAAGTACGACAAGCTCCTGTTCTCACTGCGAGGCGTCACCACAGATGATGCTCTCTCCTCCGACGTGCTGGTCACACTCAAGGTGGCGAGGTCCCTCAAGGTATGCTTATAATAATAATAATAGAGGCGTCACCACAGATGATGCTCTCTCCTCCGACGTGCTGGTCACACTCAAGGTGGCGAGGTCCCTCAAGGTATGCTTATAATAATAATAATAATAATAATAGAGGCGTCACCACAGATGATGCTCTCTCCTCCGACGTGCTGGTCACACTCAAGGTGGCGAGGTCCCTCAAGGTATGCTTATAATAATAATAATAGAGGCGTCACCACAGATGATGCTCTCTCCTCCGACGTGCTGGTCACACTCAAGGTGGCGAGGTCCCTCAAGGTATGCTTATAATAATAATAATAATAATAATAGAGGCGTCACCACAGATGATGCTCTCTCCTCCGACGTGCTGGTCACACTCAAGGTGGCGAGGTCCCTCAAGGTATGCTTATAATAATAATAATAATAATAATAATAGAGGCGTCACCACAGATGATGCTCTCTCCTCCGACGTGCTGGTCACACTCAAGGTGGCGAGGTCCCTCAAGGTATGCTTATAATAATAATAGAGGCGTCACCACAGATGATGCTCTCTCCTCCGACGTGCTGGTCACACTCAAGGTGGCGAGGTCCCTCAAGGTATGCTTATAATAATAATAATAGAGGCGTCACCACAGATGATGCTCTCTCCTCCGACGTGCTGGTCACACTCAAGGTGGCGAGGTCCCTCAAGGTATGCTTATAATAATAATAATAATAGAGGCGTCACCACAGATGATGCTCTCTCCTCCGACGTGCTGGTCACACTCAAGGTGGCGAGGTCCCTCAAGGTATGCTTATAATAATAATAGAGGCGTCACCACAGATGATGCTCTCTCCTCCGACGTGCTGGTCACACTCAAGGTGGCGAGGTCCCTCAAGGTATGCTTATAATAATAATAATAATAATAATAGAGGCGTCACCACAGATGATGCTCTCTCCTCCGACGTGCTGGTCACACTCAAGGTGGCGAGGTCCCTCAAGGTATGCTTATAATAATAATAATAATAATAGAGGCGTCACCACAGATGATGCTCTCTCCTCCGACGTGCTGGTCACACTCAAGGTGGCGAGGTCCCTCAAGGTATGCTTATAATAATAATAGAGGCGTCACCACAGATGATGCTCTCTCCTCCGACGTGCTGGTCACACTCAAGGTGGCGAGGTCCCTCAAGGTATGCTTATAATAATAATAATAGAGGCGTCACCACAGATGATGCTCTCTCCTCCGACGTGCTGGTCACACTCAAGGTGGCGAGGTCCCTCAAGGTATGCTTATAATAATAATAATAATAGAGGCGTCACCACAGATGATGCTCTCTCCTCCGACGTGCTGGTCACACTCAAGGTGGCGAGGTCCCTCAAGGTATGCTTATAATAATAATAGAGGCGTCACCACAGATGATGCTCTCTCCTCCGACGTGCTGGTCACACTCAAGGTGGCGAGGTCCCTCAAGGTATGCTTATAATAATAATAATAGAGGCGTCACCACAGATGATGCTCTCTCCTCCGACGTGCTGGTCACACTCAAGGTGGCGAGGTCCCTCAAGGTATGCTTATAATAATAATAATAATAGAGGCGTCACCACAGATGATGCTCTCTCCTCCGACGTGCTGGTCACACTCAAGGTGGCGAGGTCCCTCAAGGTATGCTTATAATAATAATAATAGAGGCGTCACCACAGATGATGCTCTCTCCTCCGACGTGCTGGTCACACTCAAGGTGGCGAGGTCCCTCAAGGTATGCTTATAATAATAATAATAATAGAGGCGTCACCACAGATGATGCTCTCTCCTCCGACGTGCTGGTCACACTCAAGGTGGCGAGGTCCCTCAAGGTATGCTTATAATAATAATAATAATAATAATAATAGAGGCGTCACCACAGATGATGCTCTCTCCTCCGACGTGCTGGTCACACTCAAGGTGGCGAGGTCCCTCAAGGTATGCTTATAATACAGGGTGATTCAGAAAAGTACCGTCAAACGTTAACCACATATTCTATGGGCTAGTTAAGGAGGGGTCAACTCTATAAAAGAAAGTGCGCAAATGCCTCCTAACGGAGGTACACGCCCCTTAAGGTGTTTTTAAACAATCGAAATTTTCATTTTACGGCTTACCTATTTGGGATATCGTGATATGGTAAAAAAATCACTCTCAATACTAGATGAAACCTTTCTTTTGGCATACAATTAAACAGCATTCCAATTTCAGGGGCGGTCTGAGGAGGGTCAGATGGAAGAAAAACCGTTCTAACTTTTTAGTCGTTGCTTGTAATTGAATTCGGTTTTCACCATTTTAAAACCTATATCATTGTCTACAAAAATGGTCTGAATAATTTTTCCCTCAAATTAACACAAAAGCTTGAAAATTGAAATTGAAGATTTTAAAACCGCATTAAGTTTTGAAACCTATGCAACTAGCATACAATTTTAGAACAAGAATTTTCAGCCAATTCATTATTTAACAATGGATGTAAGTGGAGTAAATTGAAAACTTGACTTTTGATGGCTTTGATTTGTCATCAGCGTGTGCAGAGTGTATTGAAATTGAAATGGGCGTGTACCTCCGTTAGGAGTCATTTGCGCACTTTCTTTTATAGAGTTGACCCCTCCTTAACTAGCCCATAGAATATGTGGTTAACGTTTGACGGTACTTTTCTGAATCACCCTGTATATACTCAATTTATACTGTCGGCGGCGGCGTAGGTCTAAGGAGTCCCTTTTTGCTAGCACTTTAAACAAAGTCTTATTTATTAGGTTAATGTAATACAGTGGAACCTGGATATAATAGAACTCAAGGGACCGAATTTTTTTTCTTTTATCCTGCTTTCTCCTATAAAGAGGTTAACTTCCCTTGGAGAGAGTTATTGAATTGAAAAGTTGAGCAACTGTTAGACCATCAATAAATTGAAGCGATATGTCAATCTCATTTCTAATTGAAGGGTAATCTTGATTGTTTAGAAAGGTTTCAACCATATTGATGACATATTAGAGAATGGATCATGCCACATTTTCGTACAAAAACTCTAAATTTATATTTTTTTATATAATATAATGAAATTGTACCTTGAGAACTTGTCAAATTTAAATTCCAGTTCCTCATGTTTCTGGCCCTGGGCAAGCCTATCGTGTCGGTCAAGTGGCTCGCGGACTCTGAGCGAAGCATGCGATTCATGCCGCATGCTTCATACATCCTGCGAGACACGGAGGCGGAGAAGAGGTACGGGTTCAGTCTGGCGCAGTCGATAGCGCGGGCCAAGGAGACCAAACTTCTGGCGAGCTACAGCGTGCACGTGACAGACTCGGTGAAGCCAGCCCCCGGGGACATGAAGAGTGAGTATTATTATTATTATTAGCTGGCGAGCTACAGCGTGCACGTGACGGACTCGGTGAAGCCAGCTCCCGGGGACATGAAGAGTGAGTATTATTATTATTATTATTAGCTGGCGAGCTACAGCGTGCACGTGACGGACTCGGTGAAGCCAGCTCCCGGGGACATGAAGAGTGAGTATTATAATCCACAAGAGAAGCCCCAACACCGACAACTATTATATCTATTGTGATTTTTTTTTAAATACATGACAAGTAAATGGTTCAAATATATATAACAATGACAGTTTACATAATTCATAATATTATTAATTGAACTTATGCTAGTTTCTTTTGGCTGTCGTCATCTCACACTAAGGGCCACACCTATGAAGTATGGTCCTTGTGTCGTTTGTTGTTGTTGTTGTTGTAACCAGCTTGGCTACAGCTGGGGGGTGTGATGGTCTCCATCCAACTTGACTGGAAAAGTTGGCTCGTTCTGAACCACAAATTTCTATGTGCGATCAACCATCGTGAAAACTTGGGTTATTTATCATATTTCTGGACGTTTTATTACCTCCTGAGCAACTTTGGTTTTGTGTCTGTGTGTCGGGTAAAAACATTCCTTCATACACGCAAATCTCAGACACTACTGAACGGATTTTGACGAAATTTTTATACACATATAGGAGATGTATTGTAGATGGTCCCATTTTCTTTCATCAACTTTGCATTAGCGGTTCTTGGTGATAGAAACCATGCGCCTGACCACTAACTTTTTACTTATACGCTTATATATCGTGAGCGGTACACCCGATTTTGATGAAATTTTGTATGTGTACTCGTATTTTTGTAGAATATAGGAAAAATGGTATTCCACCATTTAAAACGAATTTCGAGTAAATCGGTTAAGCGGTTTTGGATATACAAGTGATTTAGTATAAAATCTCACAATTGTCACGTGTATACAATGTGAACCTATCACGAGTAAGTATTGTGTCTATAATTGGCAATGTTTTTTTTTAATTTTGTAGAGAGATCAAAACTTAGTATATGTTTTCATATAAGAATTTTGTCCTTATATAAGCAAAGGAGACAGCTCTCTGTGACCGAATACGACAAACGGGCGGCTTTACGTCCTCGAGAAAAGGTCGGTTGATATTGAATAAAATGTCTTTTTGTACTGGCGCTTGATGCGATATTTTTAATTCGATTAGACTGAATAGAGAATCCGAGTGAGGTCTACAGTTCACAGAACTACTAGTAAAATCTTTTTTTATTTAATTTTATTAAATATAAAAAACTTGTCCCAAGGACCGTCCTTCCGGAAGGGAACCGAGGATGCAAGAAGCATTTCCTCTTTGAACCTATCACGTAAAATCTTACTAACACATTTACCATCGGTAGTTCCTCTTTATTCTGTCAGAGGCAGAGTATCGAAATTACTAGCGGTATTAAAATTTTGCTCATTAACGCATTCACCAACATGAAATTTCAAATTTCCATGTGCATAATATTTCAATAGTGTTTCCTTTTTGAATATCATGTTACACAAGACCGGGCTGTGTTGCCCTGTACAAGTGTGGATAGATCTCCTGTTTCACTACTTTACTCGTGTCAGCATGACGTTACAATTATAATTGTCAAGTCATGTAATAATAATTATAACATTATAATTGTCATTATAATTATTATAACTGACAGAAGAATGGATTGCCTAAATCCGTACACTTCCTTGTTTTCACGCACCGGTGTCTGGAAACCATTAGAAGCTTGTGGATAGTGTTACATTTTAAACAAGCACATTGGCACATTGAATACACCAGTTCTCGTCAGAAGTGAAGTTGCGTCCAGCGAGGCCTGAACTTGGTGGGTGACCAGTGAATTTTAAAGTATCGTTATGCTGGCTATTCTCGGGTGGGTGTGTGTTTGATAGACTGGCGCAGCGACCGTTCTAACCCACTAGTTAGATAATAAAACATGTAGAGTACAAATAATGATTACAAAAAATAAAAAATCTGGTGTAAACATCACACGACTTTCCTTATCATATTAGAAATAGGAACAGGACCAAAAGCTACTGGTCACTCAAAAGTTACATTTAGCTAAAAATCAATGTCAAATTTGTCATCAGCACCTCAAAATCATTGGATTTGATATGTCGCAACCCCCATCTAGGGTGAATAATAAAAAAGTTAGTACAAGCGGGTCCCCCCCAAAATACCGGTAAATTGGGGCCGGGTTCCAAAAAGTTCAAGACATCAAAAAAATGATCGGTATGAACCCCTATTATTTTTTTAATCTGAGTAAATGTTGTTCACTAACTTTTTTGTATCTTTAACCAATTCAAAGAAGCGGCGCTTGCGGCCAATATTTGCGGGCCTGCGGCCGCAGAATGCGGCCGATTTCAACCAAAAGTTTCGTGGTTCGTCTGGTGTATAAAATTAATTTGCATACCAAATTTCAAGTCTCTAGCTCTTACTGTTCTCGAGATATCCTGTTTACACACACACACACAGACGGACAGACAGACAGACGCACGGACCAATGGCTGAAAACAACTTTTTTGGTATCCTGAGGCTATGATTCGTCCAGAAATGTGAAAAACTGGGTAGGTAAAATTTTCGACGAATACAATACTTTCCTTATTATACCTAGGATAAGGAAAGTAAAAATGGAAACAATATAATAATAATTCTATGGAGGGTCAACCCCACGTCGAGTAACCTGGTATGTTTGTGTTTCTGATTGATATTATGTCACAACTTGAGTGGGGTTACTTATTTATTCAAACTAAAATATACTTACTTACTTACTAGCTGGTTGTAGCAGGACTTGAAGCATCCTCCTCCATCTTGTTCTGTCCCTTACCGCTTCTATCCAGTTCACTTCTGATGTGGGTGATTGTTCTCTGTTTTTGTTCAAAAATGTAAAATATAGATTTACATAAGTGAACTATTGGTTTCCAGGTATCGTTGCTTGCGCGGGGGGCACGTTCCTATCGAAAGCGCCCGCCTCTTGGCCCCCCTACTCCATCATTGTGACCGACCCTGCCGACAGCAAGCAACTCAAGAAACTGCTGTCCATTCCAGGCCCCAAACCCTCCGTGGTGAACAAGGAGTTCATTCTCAGCGGAATCCTACAGCAGAAGCTGGACTTTGTGAAGCACAAAATCAAAGTGTGAGAGCCCCTAGGATGGCAATGATTCGTCACTCAAAGCACGGAGTGTCTTAACCCAACTGTTTTATTCTATTATGAATTTTTTTATTCCTCTACATTTAGGCCGAAATTATTAGATTATTTTTTATATCCCTGTGGACTTGAGTCTAAATTTTGCATATTTTTTTAAAAGAAGAAATGTGATTCCGACTTTCTTCATCAGTTTCGTACTTTCAAACTGAAAAAAATTCAGTTCGAAACTGATAGAAGAATTTCGCATCTCTTTGAGAATTTGACCACATAACATCTGCTGGAATAACGGGACTTAGTCCTTATCGAGCTTGTAAAAAAGTGTATCTAGTTTTTATTATTATTTAAATATTTATTGGATGGGTGACTATTCAAATTCCAACCCTATTCCCGGCTCCACTCACGAATGGAGGGTAAAACCCCCGCCGTGATATGACCATGCAGTCTAAAGACACGTTAAAAAAATTATTCATATTTATACGTAATAAAATAATAATCTGAAATAAAAAAAATTGAAATGATGAAAAGCCGGGTTGCTATGCTGGTTACGAGATCAAAGCGGGCGAGGAGGTCTGTACTTGGATGTTCGGGGTCTACTCATACCTCGTGAGGAAAAATGAGTAGCTGGTTTAAATGTGTTTTTTTACTAGTTCTAGTATACAGTATACATCGGCGATATTATTATTATTTATTGGCAAGCAAAAAATATCAAATGTTTTCGCTCTCCTGTAAATAGTCACAATGGGTTACGCCACTTGTGTTTTGAGAGGCCACTTGTAAAAGAGGGCTGTAAATAGTATCTATTTTATTTTGTTTAACTATGTTTTACTTCCTCTCACTATTTTATGTTGAAAACATTTTTGGGTTATTTCGTGAGCCCCGAACAAAATTTGGTGCTCACGGAGATTATGTTGGTTTTTTTCTCACAAAGTTTGTACCTACTCGTATTTCTTATTTATAAATAATATAAGGAACACTTTTATGTATCTAATATTTAGTTTAGAAAATGTCCTGCAGGTACATATTCCGAAATGACACTGATTCTATTCTTTTTTCCTCTATTATATTTATGTTCAGTGTTCACTGTTAGTCATTACATGTACCTACAATGTACAAGTCATGTTGGAAGGAAGATTAAAGTGGTTGAAATTTCAATTTCTAAATTAATTAAAATTTAGTATTTTACCTAATATAGAACAAAGCAATTAGTTGTTAGGAATTTGCAATGTTTAGTACGCATTTTGGCTCTATGAAAATGTTTTGTTTCCTAAATAATGAAAGTATTGTATTTTGCTCCAAAACGCCTCTCAGAGTCAAAGCACGATTTAAAGTTATTTTGCACAATTTCTTGAAGATTTGACACAATTATTAATTTGGGTTGGATATTAATTTAGAATTGAGATTCGGACCAGGCACGCATCGGTATTGATTTTGCGAAATAAATAATTTTTCTTTTCTTTTTTTTCTCGAGAACTCCTCTCAGAGTCAAAGCACGATTTTAAGTTTTTTTGCACAAGTTCTTGAAGATTTGACACAGTTAAATTTTTATGTTAGGTATTAATTTAGATTTTAGATTCGAGCCAGACACGTGCCGGTATTGATTTTGGGAAATAAATAATTTAAATTTATGGGTTTATTTTAATTTTTTTCTACTCAATCATAATCATCATAATAAAAATTGTACAACGTCAAACAAAAACATAAAATAACAGAATTTTTAAAAATAAAATGATATTGTAGTAGGATTCAATTTTACACAGATATTGTGTAAAATTCAGTAAGCATATTAGCTATCAAGTTAGCTAGACAATAATTGCATTTTAATGCCACTAAGTTAACAGTGTTCTGTACAGAGTTGATCGTACAATATTTTGCTACGATGGACAAGTAATTAATATGAAAGGTATTCACTGAATGGATGATTTAAAATGTATCGGTATACAGACTTAAGTTATAAAATATGGTGAGAGAGAAAGAGACAGAAATATTTTATGTCAGGACACTGACAACTATCCTAGAGATTTGAAAGCGTTTGTCAAAGAAAATGCTGAAGCACATAGCCGTACTGGTGAATGGTTATGCTTTTTTCTACTTTCAGGCTAAGGATCGTACTATGAAACAGGATCAGTAAATCTAAGGGCGGAATTAATAGACGTTTTTGTAATACCTATATGGCGCTAAGTCACGGATTGCGTACTGTGTAAGATAGGGAAAACCTTAGCAATGACTTGTGATATAGAATTTGTCTATTAATTTCGCCTGACCAATAGGATTTCTAGATTTTCCGACACGAAGGCTGGCCACAGCTCCGTTACGCCACAGAAGTAATATACAGCTACAAAGCCCGGCATAGATATGACCTACAGTTGTTGTCAAGGTGAAAGTTAAGGCATAGTGTCCACTAAGATTAACTAATCCTGTTTCATAACTCCGGCCTAAGAGACGGTGGTTGGGGGGGTCGATTCTCAATTCAATATCTGTTAACGTTTGGACTTTGGTATTGCAAGCAACCCCTAATAGTCAGATTCAGACTCTAATAAAATATGATTCTGATTTAACTCTAATAAAATTCAAAACAGATTTGAATTTTATTAGAGTTAAATCAGAATCACTCAAACTCGCCTGAATGAATATTTGTCATACTTTCAACTCGAACCACCGAACTCCAGATTACAAGTCGGCCGCCTCGTCAGTCGAGTACGGCTACCAAGTGCTTAGAACGATTATCAATGATTAAGTAAAATTTCAGGAATACGTCGAACTAGTAAAAAAGGAAAATATTTATACTAAAAATATTAAAGTACTCGTATGCAGGGAAGTTATAAAATATTTATCTATCGGTGTTAATAACCATCCCTAAAATGTACGTTTCGTTTCGTAGTTTTGTTGTAAGATGAAATCTGATGAGAAATAGAAAAGACAAATTTTGATCATATTTCTAAGCCATAATTTTTCAATATAATTTATTTCTGATAAAATGTTCTTTAAAATTTTACATGTTTACATTTTTGAAAGAAACGGAATACAATGAAAGTCTGAATAGTCCGAAAGGAACAAGAATATTTCTGAAAAGGAAGTATCCAGAAATAAGCGCAAGAACGAAATGTTTAAAATTAAATTGTCTTGAAAGGTCAAATCTTATAATGAATCCTTACCCAATGGTGCGATTTTGAAATAATAGATAAAATGATTATTCATCATATCAACAAGGACCTGAAAAAAGAAATGTGTAGCGGCAGAATTTTTGTTTCTAGAATAATCTTTCAGAAAAATATCGAAAAGGATCATTTTAGAGGTAAAAGTTGCATGGTTTAGCAATCCCTTAACGTCACATGGATGTCACACTTGTCACAGTTACTAAAATTTGCCTTACTAAAGTTTTGAAACCGACCTTCAAATCACGAGTCCGCCACCTTATGGATCAAGCTACTGAGGTGACTGAGGTCGGTGCGGTACCGCGATTTTTACAGCAATATTCTATGTTAAATCAGTAGAAATCAGATAACTGCCAGATCAAAAAAAAAAATCATGGACAAAAACAATTTTTATAACTGTCGGAATGCTTGAGCCTAACTTCCACAGAAGAAAAATTAGAGCTTATTTCTAGATATTTCCGTTTATGTCACATTGTTACGAGAAATAAATGAGATAAATACACTTAAGTCTAAACATAATAAATAATCATCCGTAATGTACAAATTTTATTCGAGATCAAAAAAAAAATCTTAAAAATTCATGAAGTAAATAAATTCTTATTTACACAAAAGAAAGGTACCACAGTGTAAATACATAAAGAAATTAGTTCTCGTCTTGCTTAACTAGGACAAGGTGCAGAAAGCATAATTACAAAGACCATTGTGTAGTCAACCAAAAATTCTCTGCGAAATATCGGATCAAGCAATGAAATGAAATATTGAGAGAGAGAGAAACTGAACGTTTTATGTGGGTTTTACGTCGCTTTCAACTGCATAGTCTCTCACGACGGGGGTTTTACCCTCCATTCGCTGGAAACTCACAAACCAGACACTCAAATTAAACTCACCCAGCCTGAGTGGAGCAGTGAATAGCCAGCATTATGACGGTTCGAATTTCAATGGTCACCCATCAAAATCTTAACTTTGCTGGTCGTTACTTAACTTCAGTGACAGAACGAGAACTAGTGTATACAGCGTGGCATCGACGCTGACTTGAAGGAACATTTCTCGAGTTTCCAGTCCATCCGATGAGATAAACGTAGAATTTAAGCAGCGCGCACCACTTCTCGTTCTGTCACAGAAGTTAGGCAACGTCCAGCAAAGTTGGGACTTGGAAGGGTGACTCTTCAAATTTCATCCCTCGTGATTCTGGCTATCCTCGGCCTATCTAAGGCTGGCTGAGGTTCATTAGTAGCTGGTGAGTAATTTTCCAGCGAAAATTACTCACCAGCGCTGAACCCCAAAAACAATGAAAACTGAGGATTTTATTAATTGTTTCCAAAATTAAATTGGAGTGCATTTCCTATTTTTAAAAAAAATACCATGGATTTTTAATAAATGTTTTGTTTGCCCATATGATTGAGGCAAATTCGGTTTCTGCTCAGCAAAATCTTGGCGCTATAAAAAGTACCCAGAAAGTAACAAAGATACGACCACCTAAAGTTCAGAGACTGTTAGAGAAGGACGAGTATATACTTTTTTTTAATCAAACTTTACCAAAAAAATATGTATTTCTGCTAAAACAAAAATACATTTTGTATTCATTTTATTTCATTTCTGGTCATCCATTACTATTGCAGTGGAAAACTTCAAATTTTCTAATTCATTACCTATTATTTTTAATAGGTAAAAACAACATTTTAAACAGTAATTATTTTGTTATATTTGTACGGATGAATATATAAAGAAAGCTTTTAAAGGTTTAAATATGATGAACTAGCGGGTTACACCCGCCGCTCCGCCAGCCCATCAAACACACACAACGCACACACACACCCACCCACACACACCCACACCCACACACACCCACACACACACCACCCAACACCCACACCACACACGCACACACCCACACATCACACACACACCCACACCCCACACACCATCACACACACACACACACCACACACCACATACACACACACCACATACACACACACCACAACACACACACCACACACACACACACACCACACACCATACACACCACACACCATACACACACACCACACACACACACACACACCAACACACACACCACAACACACCACACACACAACAACACCACACACAACACACACACACACCACACACACACACACACCACACCACACACACACACACACCAAATGTCATTTAGGTTTGGAAAAAAACCTGAATATTTTTTGTCGCCCATTTATTTTCTGGTCTTCCCCGGCGTAGCTCAAGAATGGCTCATCAGAATTTCGCGATCAATATGTCAAATGAAAGCCTAAACCCTTGCCTAAAACTTTCTCGCTCTGAGTTGATAGGTTGTCACTTCAAATTTCGAGAAAAAAATGTCATTTAGGTCAAAAAACGTGAATATTTTACATGTTACCCATCCATTTTTTTACCGAACCCGGCGTAGCTCAAGAACGGCTCATCAGAAATTCGCGATCGATATGTCAATGGAAAGCTCAAACCCTTGCCTAAAACTTTCTCGCTTTGAGTTGATAGGTCGTCGCGACAAATTTCGAGAAAAAATGTCATTTATGTCAAAAAACGTGAATTTTTTTTGCGTCACCCATCTATTTTTATCCTTACTCATTGTAGCTTAACCTCAGGGAGATATAATCTAGCCTAGAAGAATTTCCTGATCCAAGCGGACCTATGTGCAAAATTTCAGGTTTCTCGGTCAAACGGTGTGGATTTGTATAAAGAACATACATACACACATACATACATACACACATACATACATACAGACAGCTTTCTTTTATAGATATAGATAAAACATGACAAATACTTCTTATTTTTATATTCGTATGTATAATACCATATAGGAAAATACTTCGATAGATATTTTGTTTACCAGTTATTTGTCGTACTACTGCACCTCCTAAATATTTTCTTTACCAAATTTGTAGAAAGTGAGATAAATACAAATATAACTATTTTTAAAACTTTATACATTAAAAAAATTACTTATTTTTATTCTGTAAAAAATATAAATAATTATCATTTCTTATATTACACAACAGATCTTTCTTCCATAATATTTATATAAACCATAGAATCCGCGGTTTTAAGGGAGGATGTCACACAATGTACCATTACTCGTTTTAGATGTCTTCATGTCATAAATTGAGCGATGATAAAAATACAATCTTTCTTGAGAGCTCAACTTGCTCGCGGAGACTCGATTTATGAGAGTAGATGACGCAGCAAATTCCAACAAGTACTGATGAAATGATAAGATGCCCAAGAGTAGCCAGCATCACGTGGGGTCGAAATCGAGTGGTCACTCATCCAAGTCCTAACCTCGTTTAACGATGCTTAACTTGAGGAACAGAAGATTAATAATCCAGCCATGATGGCACGTAGAATACACCAGTTCTCGTAAGATCACTGAAATTAGGCAACGTCTAGGAGGTCGGAACATGCGTGATCAATCAAATTCGAACCCTCGTAATACTTTCGGCTATTTCCGGCCAAACTCAGGCTGGGTGAAGTTGAGTGGGTTGCTGGTTTGAGAGTACGAATGGAGGGTAGATAGAGATATTAAACAGGCGCTAACCATAAAGAGAAATAATAATAATAAAGAGGCCTGTTTAAGTGGACTAGGACAGTTTGACATTTTTCCTTTAAAATTACAGGAACAGATGATAATATACATGAGAAGGGGAGGATAGGTCTCTATTTGTCTAGACGAGGAGAAACTCTAATGATGTCTATTATTACATGTTATACATGATGATGTTTGTGTAAATATGTACGATGAAAAATTTAATTAATTAATTCGAACGTGTGATACAGGTCCAAGGAAAATAGTTGATAGTCTGATGCGTAGTTCTCATAAGACGGACTTCGGTCTGTCGACACAAATATAAATCTTCTTCTTGTTAGAAAAAGAGCGATTAAAATTATTTTTTTAACGTCTTGTTGAAATTAAACATACTTGCGTATGCAAGCCTTCTGTATGCCAGCGTCGATGGCACGTTGAATACACCGGTTCCCTTCAGAACACCGAAGTTAAGCGACATCCAGCGAGGTTAAGACTTGGATGGGTGACCATTCAAATTCTAATTCTCGTGACGCTGGCTTTTCCCGGCCCCACTCAGGCTGGGTGAGGTCAATGTGAGTAGCAGGTTTGTGAGTTTCCTGCGAATGGAGGGTAAAACCCCCGTCGTGATATGACCATGGCAGTTGAAAGCGACGTTAAACCCCACTTAAAAAAAAAAAAAAAAAAAGCCTTCTGTAGCGAAAATATATGCATCTAAATTTCATGAAAAAAAAATATCAGATATATAATATTACATCTGTAGTAAAACATAAATAAATATTCTGACATAGTAGAAATTGCACTAAGAAATTTATAGGTATTACGGAAAATAGTGAATGAATCTGTGAAAATCTCATAAGAATGTGAGAGAAAAAAAATCAGGTGTCTTTTTCTTCATGAACTGAAATGAACAATATCCAGAGGACAGTGTTGATTACAAAAGAAAGATTCAATTATACTTTTATTTTCCTTCAAATCATTTATCTAATCCATGCAGATATAGTCCTTGACTGAGTGTTATAGACCTCTCTAATTAAATGTTCGTAATAAAAAAAAAAAACAATAATACACGAAAAAAAGTTGCTCAAGAGGTTATGAAACGCCCAGATAATAATATGTGGAAAAAAATTGATATCGGAGCAAAAAAATTTTTTTTTACAAAAGCGAACACAATACTTGCAATTTCTAATATTAGAAATTTATCGGAAGTAATAAAAAGTAAAGTGTTCGAAGAAACAATACGCACTAAGTAGAAATACCTACATCTAGTACAACTTATCACTTTTCTGTTTATAATGATACCTAGGACGTTAATTTTAATAGGTAGCGATGAACGAAAATAGGACTACCGAAAAATGAAATCTAGTTTTCTAGTGATGAAAAAACAGTGGGTGGACTTAGCTGCCAGTGTTACCAAATAATTATTTATGTGACGAATACAATTCATAGTAAAATTACAATGATTGTAATTTGTAATCAAATACTTATTTATGTGACAAATGCAATTCATGGTAAAATTACAATGATTGTAACCAAATAATTAATTATGTGACATATACAATTCATGGTAAAATTACAATGATTGTAACCAAATAATTAATTATGTGACAAATACAATTCATGGTAAAATTACATGCTTGTACGAACAACTTTCGCAAATAAAATGGTACTTTGGAAATTCAAAAAGTAAAATAATATACGAGTATGTACAATTGTACAACTACATTTGATAATGAATGGAGAATGACCTGGGGACATTAAGTGGGGAGAAGAGCAAGGGAACGCCCCCATTGATCTGGTGTTAGGGGAGTCAGCATCTACAGTGTACACAGTAACCAATCAAACATCTGACTGGCGAAAATATTGTGAACCATGTCTAATTGGAAAAAGTCAAGAGAAGTAGAAGATATAATAATTAGGGCCGAATTAGATTTAATCTTAGTGAACACTATCCTTTAACACGTCCTTTCAACCACTCACAGCGCACTGAATTCCCACTAGAGGGCGTGTTAAGGGAGAGTGTCCACTGAGATTAAATCTAAGCCTATTTCATAATTCAGCCCTTAGAGACAAATAGACACTTGTTTACTGTGTCAGATTAGTACTAAGGACTCTAATTAGTTGTTGTTTGGGTGCCTTTATTATGTGCTCAAAGTCTAAAATAAATAAGGATTAATTCATGCATTGGGTGGATTGGATATCCAACCAAAATCTTTTCTACCTAGAAATAGAAATACCTAGATCGCACACAGAAATAAGTGGTTCAGAACAAGCTGAAGGTTGGCTGAAGACCATCACTCCCACCAGTAGTAGACCAGCTGGTTACAACAACAGCATACCTAGAAATCTCAGGTTGAAGAAATATCTCTTGTTTATAACAATCATTATACAGGTAACCACTAGGCGATGTTATAATACCGGAAGCATTTTTTACCATCGACCCTCAGAGTGCTGTTATTACGTTAGGTAAATTAAGTTGAAAAATAAAGTATGATTTCTTTGTGATGAAGCACAAAGCCTCTTCACAATTTTTGTGAGTAACGCAGCCCTACTTTACTTTTCAAATTATTTTCTTTATACTTTGGTAATGGCGTCAATCATAAAGGTGACGACTACTCACTTTCCAGCAGGGTACCGTGCTGGGGTTTGAACCCAGGTCACCGAGCGAGCACGCTTCGTGCACTAGAGCACTTGGCCTCGGTGACTACTCTAAGGTCGGATTAAATTCACGATTAAATCTGTCCATTAGTGACTACCCTGCGTCCCCCTTCTACGTGACGGCAGGGTACATGGTCGGGGCAGGGGGGGCGGGCGGTGGCTGCTCAGAGGGCGGAGTCTGGGGGTTCGACTCCTGTTTGGGCGACAGAAGTTCCAGCTTGTCTCTCTCCCGCTCTCGGCCGGGCCGGAAAGCGTCCAGTAGCTTCTCCACCTTGTCCTCACTGGGGGGCCACTTGGCGAACCCGGCACTGTTCTGCAGCCACACCACCAGGGTGCCTTGCAGGGACTTCACGTTCAGATCCGCCCTGGACAAGAAATGCATTATTTTAATTTTCACAGATAGACGGGGGTATACCGTATACCCCATATTTAGAATTGTTACGATTAGAATAAAGGTTAAGACAATGTATTTATGTGGTCTCATTTTTAAAAGTTATAATATCTGTGTTAATCACTCTCGTGATGTCAAAACATCTCAAACTCACGCTCGTAATTTTTTACCGAAATTGGGACTCGAACCGCCGACCTCCAGACTACAAGTCCACCGCCTTATCAATGAAGCTGCTGAGGTCTGCCTTGTGTTATTACATCAGATCTGTAGTGGGTAGCTTAGCATTAAGAATCTCCAAATTTCATAATACAAAGAGCAAATCATTTTTCCTCACAAGGTATGAGAGGACCACGGACATATCAGTACAAAACAGAAAATTTCTGTCCCGCTTGGAGTGTATTGTGACTCACTCTACTCTACATGTTGGGTACCGATGCTAAACTCATTCTCAAACGTGGGTACTCGTACTTTTGCTTGCACTCAAAGTGGCTACCTCAACCTCACCCAGCCTGACTCGGGCCGGAGGAGACAAGCAAACACTCACTTGTTGGTAACTATGTGCTGGATGCCGATGCGGAACTCGTGTTCCAGCGCAGGCACCACAACTTGCTTCCGCTTGAAGTGGCTACCTCAACCTCACCCAGCCTGACTCGGGCCGGAGGAGACAAGCAAACACTCACTTGTTGGTAACTATGTGCTGGATGCCGATGCGGAACTCGTGTTCCAGCGCAGGCACCACCACCTGCTTCCGCTTGAAGTGGCTACCTCAACCTCACCCAGCCTGACTCGGGCCGGAGGAGACAAGCAAACACTCACTTGTTGGTAACTATGTGCTGGATGCCGATGCGGAACTCGTGTTCCAGCGCGGGCACCACCACCTGCTTCCTCTTGAAGTGGCTGGCCTCCAGCTTGACCAGGGCGGGGGGGGTGGGGTCCCGCAGGTCAGGCAGGAAGAGGATGAAGGAGAGGGGCTCGGGGGAGTCCGCCAGGAGCTGCTCCAAGTGGGTGACCGTGGCCTCCAGCAGCTCCTCGCAGGGAGGAGGATGCGCCTGGAAGGAGCCTGACACTGCCTTCAGGTCCAGGATGGGGCTGGGGGGGGGGGGGGTGATATTAACAATCTTAAATTATAAAATGATTAGTTTGTGTGTATGTTTAAAACGCTATAACTCGAGAACCACAAGTCGGATTGAGCTGAAATTTTGCATGGTTAGCAATGACAAGCTCGGTGAGGTCATTGACTATCCAAAAAGTTCATTTTTTTTAATTTG